>JAVLVB010000332.1:50745-77017 GCA_032876305.1 Orestias chungarensis
ACAAAAGGTTAACAAGGTTGAAATAACGGTAACTAAGTAGATTGGACAAAGGAAGAAAGTAGCAGAGAGAGAAGTGGTCAGATTGTCCTCCAGCAGTCTAAGCCTATAGCAGCATAACTATAGAAAAACTTAAATAACTTAACCCTATAGAGTGAGACATGAAGAAGGTAGAGCAAAGGAGAACAGTCTGTCAAGACCGTAATGCTGATAAAACAGAATTAAGGTCATGTCCAGTGATAAAGTAAAGATCCTTGTACTTTAGTTGTTTTTTCACTAGTAAAGGTCAATTACATCCATTATTAAACAGGTTTCCAGGATTTCCTTCTTTTACCTAAGAAATATTGACAATATTACAAAATATACTTTACAGTTGATGCTCAGCGTTTTCCCCTGTTATATCTGTTCACGACAAACTTATGCCTCACATATTTACCTGTCTTGCCCTGCCCTCTGGATACCTCACTGCAGTAGGCTGCCAGTGCAACCCCAGCCCCATGCTTGCTCCATGGTGGTAGGAGAAACCGCTGTTCCACACATATTTCCCTTCAGCCCTTCACAGGACACCCACAGTCATATCCT
Source organism: Orestias chungarensis (assembly GCA_032876305.1). Classification (NCBI taxonomy): domain Eukaryota; kingdom Metazoa; phylum Chordata; class Actinopteri; order Cyprinodontiformes; family Cyprinodontidae; genus Orestias; species Orestias chungarensis. The sequence continues at coordinate 51,325 of JAVLVB010000332.1, forward strand.
GTCCAGCAATGACGCTGAAAACCTTGTTTACTTTGCCAGGGCTCCCCTCTGACCAAACCACGACTTAACATGCTCAAAAAAAAAATAATTCTAGAAAGATAAAGTAATGTTGTGTCTGGAAAGAGATGAATGAAATGAAATAGAAGAATTCAATGATTGTTCTGTGGTTTGCTTCCTTGTCTTTTTACGTTGCTTTTACGGTGATTACAGTTTCTTCAATTGGAGCAATTCCGAGACCAAGCCAGAGTTGAGCCAACTGGTAATTCAAACTATCTGTCATGCTTTTCAGGTATCTGACCCACATAAACAGAGATCTCTCAGGAGTGCAACATTAATAGAGTTTATTGAAGTTATGGAAGGGGAACCCAGGGAATCGTAACAGCGAAGCTTGGGACCGGAGACTTTTGGTGGTGAGTGATGGTTGACGCAAGGGAGGAGTGAGTGGACAGACTTTCCAGCGGTGGGTTCTGAGAGCTGGTTGTCCAGGTGCACGGCAGGTGGAGAGTGGCTGGAGCGAGCAGACCAAGCTGAGCACAGTAAAGCGGGAACCAGAGTGTTGACTGTCCAGGGAATCTTGATGGTGAGGGTTTGAGCACAGATGTATACTATAACCTGAGACTCAGCACAGAGGGAGTTACTGGAGGCACGGCAAAAAGAAAGGTACCAAAACAACTCAAAGAACCAAAGATATAAATAAACAACCAACACTAGAGACTGAAAAAAACTAGAAAGCTGGGATCTAAGCTAGAGACTTGAGAAACACTGAAAACTAGAGAGCTGGCTCTGAGAACTATAACGTTACCAGGAATAACAAACACTCAGGCGACGAGTAGCTAGTTCATAAACTGCTCAGCTCATCAGCGCCAACAGGGGGCACCTGTGCAGAGTCACAGGGTTGGGGAGCAGCACTCCAGCTGGCTGGTGCTCTGGCGACCCCCCAGTGGACAACCTGCAGAAGTGCTAGAAAGTCTCAACATGACACTATTCTAACTTTATTCCAGTGAGTTGTTTGATCACAGCTTTTATTTTAATGTGCTATTGTCTTTTTTATGGGATTTTTTTCCTTATTTAACTACCTCTTCCAATTTATATAAAAAGTTCTTTAAAACCCACTTTATATTACTTTCAGAGTAATAACTACACGCCAAACTGTAGATTGCAACGTGATCCATCATTCCAAAACATAGCTATACCGTGTCCGTGTTACAGTCAGCTGTAGTAAACCTCTGATGTCCATAAGCAATTAATATGTTTTTTTCAAATAGTTGAAGTGTATTAAGCAATATGAACAAAAAATTCAAAAGGTATATAAAAACAGAAAGTAAATCAATTCAGGAAGAGAGGAGCTTTTCATGCAACTACAAGAAAACTTGAGAGAGACGTTCAAACATCTCAAAATTGCTATTAAGTTAGGATTTTGGCATTTTTAATTGTTGTAACTATGACTTGTCATATTAATGCAAATTTGCCTGTTTTTACCTCTTTTTTTTCTCATTCTGCTCTAATTACTTAGGAAGCACGATAGAATAACCCAGTCCAGGATTGAAGTGTGTAGGTGTTAAAGTTTTTTATCTAGAGAAGACGAAAAGTGCTCAAGGTAGCAAAAAAATTAGGTGAAATGTCCCTTTAGCCATTTCTAGTATCAGAATCAGATGCAAACTTCAAATTCATGCCGGAAAAGGGTCGATTCAGCCCACTATAACAAGATCCCGTGCTGCAGAAGATTCACCTGTTTAGATTAATGCTTCTGGTAAGTGAAACCAATAAACAGTATACATATTATTTTAAGTAGAAATGGGAGTAGTTTATGTAATGGGCATAGTTTGTTATAACTGATTCCTTACCAGAGGTGTAAATTAACGAAGTACATGTAATTTCTTACACTACTAAAGTAGTTTTTTTGAAGACTTGTACTTTACTTGAGTTTTTTTTTATAATCCAGAATGTTTTCCTGTTACTTCACTACTTTCAAAAGTTAAAACATATACTTTTACTATGTTACACGTTACAAAATAATCAAAAGATTATCTGAAATATGCGGATCGGAGAACGCGGGAAGAATCATTAACGGTACAAATAAAGGTTGGTGAAACTGTTTTGTGTGTGTTTGTGGTTGTTGCTGCTCCAGAGTCTCCAAAAAACAGCATTATGAAACATTGTGGTTATGATGCCTGGTAATAATGAAATGTTTTGCTTGTTTTAAATGCATATATTTCCACATTAACTATTCTCCTTTTTTCCTTTTCTTTATTCTTTTTAATGGAACTATGTATATGTTTTATGCTATGGATTTTTTCATCTTTGTGTTTTTGATACGTTTTGGTCTAACCACACCAGCATTTCCTTTTAAACCTACCACTCTGTGTATCTAAGTGGAAAGTTTTATCGTCTCAGACCTTCTGCCACTTTTAAACCACAATCACCAGCCCTCTATTAACACTTTTTTTAATGTTTGATCTTGATAAACGCAGCGCCATGCCTCACTTTGTTTAGATAGCATACATCGTCAGCATTGGTGTTACCCTCTATCATCGCTGATACAGAATAATCAGGACATCATGAAGGTTGCTTCCATCTTCCTGTTCTGCCTCCTGGGAGCGACTCTGCTGTCCACAGTCCTTTGCAACAGTAAGTTCATTTAGAGATGTCGATAATCAGCTGATGTTGCAGTAAGTAATACTTTTATTTTCAGGTTCAAACGGTCCTGATGAGTGCTGCTTTGAATTATACAACAGACCAGTAAACAAAAACTTGATAACTTCATATTACAAGACGGATAGCCGTTGTTCCAAAAGGGCAATTATGTAAGTACTGAAACCTTAACTACTTTCATTGTCTGTAAATTATAGACAAGGATTTTATATTTACTTATCTTCAATTGTGATAAGAGTGAAGTTTCATTTTAATTACTCTTTTGTAAAATAATGTGTTTTCTTTCAGTTTAATCACACAAAAGTCAAACCGCCTCTGTGTGAATCCAGAGCAACCCTGGGTGGAGAGGATTATTAAATTTCTGGAGAGAGAATCCATGTAAAGAAGCAACTCACTGTCCAGCTTTATTAGACCTTGTTAAGTACATTAAAGCGCATAAGGCACAATTATCACGTCTTTAGTATTACGACAATTCTGTTTTAATTAATCAAAGATTTTGCTTTACAGATACAAATTTTGATTGCTTTTATACATTTTATTTTGAAAGCTTTGTTCAATAAATATCCTACAGCAGTGGTTCTAACCGGTGGCAGTCTCTTGATTTTATTTTCTCTTTATTTTGTCTTAGATCTAAGCAACTGTCATAGGTAACTGTATGCTATTTTAATAGGTTCAAAAATAAATACCTTTTATCTAGTAGGTATGATTTTTGAGTATGAGTAATGGAGCAACACTAACTTATTGTGGTAACAGTTGTTAATTCACAACTTAATTAGTAAACCTGAGCATAAAACATATACCACTGTAATTAGCGCATAACTCTCACTTTCTTAGTGTGCCTTCACAAGAAGCAACAATCAGGAGTGGAAATTAAAGTGTACGCTTAATGTCTGACACAAAAAACCTTCCTGTAACTAGTGGTAATCCCAAAAACCAGTTACCAATTTGATGAGGTATAAAAATATTGTTTAGAGGGGGTCTTCTGGCTAAAGTCTACACTGTCCAGAATCAGAACTAATCATGGAAGAGCATCATTCGCTTTAAAAAAAAATTTAAACTGAGATGTTACATTTATTTAAATCAAAATGTAAAACTCAATTGTTTATTAACCACTAATGGTTTTATGTATTTGAACTTTTCATTAGTTGCCTTTGTAATCACACTGTAATGTAATGTTTCTTGCTTGTTAGTTGTGTTATGCTTTCATCATTTAAAACACTTCATATTGCCTTGTTGGTGAAATATGTTATCTTGCCAATTGTTAACTACCTACTACCTGTGTTCTTGGCTTCATAAGCAGTGAACTGGCAGACAGATAGGGCCAGATTATTGAAAGCAGTGTAGTATGTCCCAAGTCCATCATCCCCGCATACTTCCTATGCACTCCCTGATAACCAAAACGTATAAATGAGCACTATGCCTTCTTCTTCTCGCTCGGCCTCGTCCAGTGACAGAGACTTCAAAAGCTTTATGCCTTTGAATAAACTTGCAAAGACAAAGATTGAGTAGTGAGTGTCCCTGTTTGGTAAAGAAAAGTCCACAACACCCGAAATACTAAATGACTGTAAATCCATTCCTGTGGCAACTGATAAGCAGAACAACAATGAATTAGGCAACAATTCATTGATTCATAGTTTAGAAAATGATTTATTAAAACTTTACTTCCTCTACAGTTATATAATGTTTAGCTTCACTTCTACTTTGCATTGTGTCAAGTTGTTCTTAACATTTTGTTGTTGTACTTAACTAATCAGCATTTAAACTTGAGGGCTAAATATTATTTGTTAATAATGTTGTCATTATTCCATATACAATGCTAATGTCCATTTTATACTTAAGCCTTATTAGACATGTTATTTTTATGGTTATTTTCCTCTAAATAACAATTGTTGTTGATGAGCAATTATTTCCATTTTTCTTTTATAGCCAAAAACATTCTTGCAAACAAAATTAATTATAAGACACTCAATAAATTCGGCTTGAGAGGTCACAAACAGCTTGTTTACTACGGAGTATAGGAAGGACAAATCACACTTGAGTTTTTGCAAGCACTTACTAAAGTTGACAAAGGTTTATTGTACCTGTTCAGGCTATTTTGTAAGTTTAATATAACGAATATAATGAATATGCCAAAATTCAAAATTCATGTGGATCCTTTCTTAGTATTGTTCTCAACAGCTTTTCAAGTCTTAAATTTAACTGCTTAAAACTACAACACTTCTTGTTTTAATCCAATTGGTTTTTCAAATACATATTTATATATATAAAATCATTCCCCATAAAATGTTTGAATTATGTTAAAAGAAATCATCAGAATGGAGATGAATATGTGGCATTTATTTCACATGAAAAGAACAAACACATGAGCTTACTTTATAAAACATCAGTAAAGCAAAACAAAGGTTGTAGGTGAGGTTAACAAATCAAGATATCAAAATCACTGAAATACAAGCTGGAAATGGCTCTAGAAGAAAAAGTTAAATCAGAAAAAAATTACGCCGAGATCATACTATGGTTTAAAACTCAACATAGTTTCCTATAATTCCTTATGGGATGAGGCAAAGCACACAAAAGTGAAAAGATGTGCGAGGGGTTCACTTGAAATTATTTTTATCCACATGTTGCATGACAGTTTTAACCCAGGGACGAGTTGGATCAACGCAGATGCGTCTGAAGTTCTTTTTGGTGACCAAACTAAACAAGAAAGAAGATTTGAAAAGGTGAATAACTTTAAAACACTGTTGTACTTGGGCAAATCCGGAAAAACAAATTTGTTTTAAACATTATTTAGCAATAAAATTAATCTCAGTAAACCCAGTTTTAAACATGGATTCAGTATGTAGGTCTGCGCTACTCACATGATAGCAGGCTTGGGACAACGATGATCTGTGAAGGAATATGAACCGATGACAGTTTTCTTTACCCGCTTTTCATATAATTTGAAGCAGCAGTTGTCTGGGCCATTTCCATCTGGAAACAAGATCACATTAAACGTATCATTTGATAACCCGGAGAAGCATCAGGTCTTACTGGAATCTGGCTGTAATCTCACAGATGCAGAGGACCGTGGACAGCAGAGCGGCTCCCAGGACGCAGAGCAGGAAGAAATGTGTGGCTTTCATGATGCTCAGATATTCGCCCTCGGAGGTGATGATGGAGAGCAAAACCCACGGCTGGACGGTTCAGGATTCAAAATGGATGGAGAGGTCTGGAGATACAGCGATGAAGATTGAAAAGTGAGGCGTCAGTGATGCTCAGGAAGAAACTCGTGTGGTTATAAGGCAACTAAACCTGAAACTTTCCACTCACTTAGACATGCTTGAGAAGCAGCCGCGGTTTGACCAAAGCAGCATCCGTCGAGCATGGAGGTGAGACGTAGCAAAACACTTTGAAAAAAGAATGACAGCCATTCCTGATACATTTGTTTACTATAATAAACGAATCCCAGTCAGAATCAACTTCACTGAGCAGGTTTGTACACATGAACCTAATTTGACTTGTTTTACATCCAACTCTATACGTACATCAAAATTAGGCGGTGCCAATGTTCAATCGTGCAAATCTCAACATACAAGTATTAAAAGTTTAAACTTTTATGCTTTGTGCTTATTATAGACATTTAGAGCCCAACCAAAAATATTGTTGCACAATAACACCCTATAGGTCACTTTTCTGATGTCCCTCAAATTATTCTTGGTCATTATTGCAAAATGCTAAAACAGCACACAAATTATTAGTATTTTTTTTGTTTGCATTTATTTCACTTGCTCTCCGTAGCAACTTAGGATAAAAGTAAATGGGGACAAAGTTGCAGAACAGAGCGATAAAACGAGTCAAATTGGTCTGAGTGTGTTTTCTTGGTACGTTAAAGCCTTAGTTAAAGTCAAAAACGGAATATTGGCGGTTTAAGATGTGTTATTTTTATTTGCTCATGATCAGATTTGCTCTGGTTTTGTTGGTAAACCGTTAAAAAGGCAAAAGTTAAATTAGTTCTGAAAACTGAAGAGCAAACACAGAGGAGACAGTAGAGCTCAGTTTTTTTTTTGACAGACAATTTGTTTCTATATTATCCCGTGAGAAAAAAACTTACAGTTCCAACAAACAGGCAGATTTCTTTTATTATAATTAATGTCCTCCACAGAACATTCTGAAAACATTTCAGAGTTTCCAAGGATTACTCGCATCTATGAGAACCACGAGGCATTTCCAATAACTTCTTTGAATTTGGACGGTTCTTATGTGAGCAAAATTATCTGAAGTACTCAACCTGAAACCACAACACAAATGCGTGCAATTCGTTGAAGGCAACTTTCTAAAGCCGACATCCTCAGAAAATTTTCTGCAAAACAACAAAATAAGGATTAAGAACATGTTGGTTAGTCATTCTGGACTGATCTTGGTTTTTAGAAATGGAGAGATTGACTAATGAGACAAATACTTTGAGCATTGTTAATTTTCCTCATCTGAGGACAATGAGGGGTTTTGTAAGATGATACTAAGTTTGATGGTACACGGTGCAGCAGACACCAGATTTTCTGAAGTCAACGGTCAGAGAAACATTTACCAGTAACTTTTTAGGGAACTTTAGGCTTCCTTCTGCTGATGAGCCTTATGGTACCAAATTATACCTGCATGACGTTTACTCTGTCCGTCAAGAAAAACGCGGGATCTGCAATCGCAGAAAATAAAATCCCAAAATGAAGGAAAGGGCGCACATTATGCAGAATTCTTAAAAAGCTGCATATTTACAGCATAGATAGCATCTAAGTGCGGAAATCACAGTAGTGTATGTAAAAGTTGCCTGATTTCACTGATCCTGCTTTTTTTCGCAGAAATACAATTTTTTATTTTTTTTTCCTTCGACCGACACTAGTGAACAACAATCCCAAAGTTTTTTGCACATTCCCTCCCATTTTCATCGAGGAAAACAGGACGAAATGCTGCAGAATTCACCACAAAATGCAGGACTGGACTGCGCTGGGCTGACCTGAACACAACAGAAATCTAACAAAAAGTTCGGGATATTTGGCTTTCGGGTGAAATTTGTGGAAATTTGTGTCGACGACGTCTCATGGTGTTCACAAGTCGACTTATTGTCTGCTGAGGCGGGGCATCCCACTCTTCTTGAAGGGCGCCCTCAGGTCATTGAGGTTTTGGGGTGCAAAGTTTTGAGCCTCAGTTGATCCCACAGGTTTTCAATGGGATTCAGGTCTGGAGAAAGTGAAGGCCGCTCCATTTGAGGTACACCAGTCTCAAACAGCCGTCCCCTGATGATGCGACACAGATGAGCTGGAGCTTTGTCGCCCATGAAGATGAAATTAGGCCTGATTTGTTCATGTAGGAGCACAATCACTGGATTAATGATGTTATTCAACTAGTATGGGCCTGTCACTGTACCATTTGCAAAGTTTAGGGCAGTTCTATACAGACTGGACACACCTGCCCACACTGTGACACCGCCACCACCAAAAGCTTGTCTGGTGACAACAGTGGCCGATGCTTAGCGCTCTCCTTGACGTCTCCAACATCGCTGGCGGCCATCATTTCTGCTCCACGTGAATCGACTTTCATCAGAGAACAGCACTGAGGCCCACTGGTACCTCGTCCAGCATAAATGCTCCCTGGCCCATGCAAGACGATGACGCCTGTGCCAGCTGGTGTGGTCAGGTACCCGTGCAGTCGTCTAGCACGCAGACCACGCTGATGTAAACGGTTTCGAATGGTCTGAAGTGACACTTGGGTGCCTCTCACCTCCCTTAAACGTGCCTGGAGTTGAGTGGCATTCGTCCACTTCTACGCCTTTCTGTAACTCTTCCAGTCTCTCAGTATCTCTGTTGCAATCTGCTGATGACAATCTGTGACACTCTGAGCTCAGTGGCCACGTCTGTCTGAAAACGTCGTGTTTGAAGCATTGTAATGGCCAGGTACTGTTGATCCATGGTTAGGTGTCGTCTTGGTCTCATGATGTCTCAATGTGAACAGCCTGATGAGGACGACTGTTTAAACACCAGCTGTAATTGAACCAGGACATTTATTGGTCGATTCGAGGATCAAACACCTGTTGTGACGTTAAGCTCCTCGTTAGAGAACAGCAACATGTGCAAAAAGTACTGGAACATTTAGCAGTTGGACAGGTGCATTCAAAAGCTTAGAGAAGGTCACATTAAGTTCACCTGTTAACGTTTGAATGCATTTTGGGCTCATCCTGAAATTCAACCCGACAGCCAAATATCCATAACTTTTTGTGAGTATGGTAAACAAACACATTATTCAAGTTTCTTTACATAAAACACACCAAACCGTGAGGGTATGTCCACCTTTTTATTAGGATAAAACCATCATTCCGATACATTTTCAGGTGAGAAAGCTCTGCTGTCTGATCCAGTGTCTTTCAGTCCTCAACAGTACACGGGTCTCAGAAAAACCAAATAAAATAAATCAGACAGTCTAAAAACAGAAGAAAACAAGAAATCAACCTGATAACCGAGCAAAGATAAATTACGCTTTTGATTTTTTTCTGTTGTGTTTAAGTGCTGCGGATTCAAGAGAGGACACACAGTGATGATACATAACACCAGGTTTCACCTTCGGACGTGGTAACCAACACCTTTGTGCAATTAACTTAAGAGAAAGAAAAGACTGACGGGGCAACTTCAGCGCAAACACCAGGAAGACAAAAGGAAAACGAAGAGACGGAAACCAGTTTTAGCCATGACTGATGACATGGAGGGACGATGGGAGGCACAACACGATGCAGAGGCTCACATGTCTGTGCAAAAAGATTTATTGCAGTCCTGCGGTTTTGTTTCAACCACAGCGGAGGAGTTGGATGATGATGGTGGTGAGCAGAGAAGGAAGAAAAAAAAAAAAGCAGAGAACCGTCAACAGGCAACCAAAAGATGACTGAGATGAATCTGACGAGTTTGAAAACAAAGTTTGGTTTTAAGCCTTGAGACATCTCCAGACTTCAGCGTAAATAGATAGCGCGCGCACGCACGCACGCGCGCGCACACACACACACACACACACACACACACAGAGAAAACTAAAGGTCTCTTCACATAAAAAAAACAGCAGCAACACAAATCTGAATCCCGAAAAGGCAACTGTGACCAATTTTGACCTTCAAACCCAAACAGCCAATCAGATTTCTACATGTTAAACCCGACCAAACAAATCTGAAATGAGCTTAAGTCGTGCGAAACATTACGTGTGGGTGATTTTAGCTGCTCATTTCACTCTACTGTGACCCATCGCAGGCCTCGCCAACAGCCTGGTTACGATGGGATAGCACGTTTACCGCAGCGTGAATCCACAAGAGGCCGCCTGAGACAGAGTCGACATCCCGAACAGCCGAGAGATTCGCACCCTTATTCCGTCCCGCCCAGCTATTTTAGATCGTATGTTCTTAAAAACGAGAGTAGCCTTCAGCTCAGGACGTGAGAAACCTCCCTAAGGTTAACTTCAAAATCAAACATGGCTGCCTCGTGGAGGAAAGTGGGAATGGCTGAGGCAACAACCTGGAAGCTTCATCAATGTACGCGTTCTTAAATCAGTCATGTTGCAGCTTCAGACGGGAATTATTAGAGAGCGACGCGTTATAATAAAGCTATAAATATGTCAGCATCAGCCTCCGAGGGCTTCTTCTTAAAGCTGCAGTCAGATGTCGTATCCAAGCAGGGACGAACCGTTTTGGCGACAACGAAACGTTCCTGCCATAATTTAGTAAATCAAGTAAAGCCGTCCCGTCGGCACTGAAACACAGTCACACCTGTAGCTTCTTTCTTTCACCAGAGGTTTTAGCTGTGACCAGGTGGAAGTGCTGACAGGATGCAACACGTTTACACGCAAGCCTTCATTTCAGGGGAACTCTCGTCCCGTTAGTCGCGTTTTCGATAAATATTAAATAACTGCACAAAAAAACAAACAAACAAAAAGAAGAGTTCACACACCAGGACGTCACGAAGCTGAAATGTACCACAAACACTTCAAATCTACATCTGCAGTGTTTAAACCAACTTTACCACATTAAAAAAAACAACACACACCGTTAACCCAGTTTCAGTTATTTTCAGGCAGCTCATACGACCTCCGTGATGAGTCGTTTTCAACACTCGCACCAGCCGCTGGATCTCATACTGAGAGGTCAGGAGACTTTTAACGGCTGGAACCACTCAGAGAAACAAGTTTGTGTGAGGCTAAATAGAACAGACCCCATGGAAATGGCCTGTACAGCAAGGCTGTCTGATAGATGGCTAATAAATAGTTTATAGATACGTTCATATAAATCATTTTTATTGATCGTATATTATATTTTTACTCCTCAGTCCGAAAGAGTCAAAACTGATGGGTCTCTTGCCAAATAGTGAGCTACATCTGGTTATCAATACATTTCATTTACAGTTGATCTATTGAACTTTTAGACTAATTTGCGTCTAAATCGTTTAGCGTATAACAGCAAAGCCCATAAATATCAAAGGGAGCCCTTATTATAAAGCGACTAAAACATTTATGAATGTTTATTAGATTTATTATGCACCAATAATGCATCATTAACAGTTACGATTGAGTTAAAAAGCTTTAACCAATGAAATATTAACATGTCTCTAAACTTTTAATTAGCCATCTGAGCTGAACAGCTGGAATGTTAAAATGGAAACAAAATTAAATAAAATACAAGGTTGATTTTAAAGCAAAGATGGAAATTTAAAATGACGTTCCCTGACTGGCGTACGTGTAAAAAAGAAAACTGTACGATTCTCTTCATCATACCCAAAGGAAAGAAGAGAAGAGAAGAGAAGAGAAGAGAAGAGAAGAGAAGAAGAGTGGAACGGCGGTCAGACTGCAGACAGCAGGAAGTGAGTACGGTGGCATCTCTGTGGTTTCCCCTGCGGAGGCCTGACTCAGCCTGGTACATGTTCATGAATGTGGGAGTGCGTTACAATCTTCGCCTTTTTCCCCCCAGCTACAGTTTCCACTTCACTGCTGGGCTTCTGGCAAGAGGGTGTGTGTGTGTGTGCCGGGTAAAAGATCAAAATAAGGCCTCGTGGTCCTTAAACCCAGCGAGCATCATCACGGACGGACCCTCCTCACGGATGCTGGTTTAGGGTCTGAGCAGAGACGCGGCTCTAGAAAGAAGAGCTCCTTCACAGCAGCTACAGTAGATGCTGATTATTATTAGTAGTACTTGTTTTTTTGGTCTGTTTCAGGTCCATCTGGCCTGGTGGAGGATCCAGGATGTCCTGAAAGCTGGATGTGAACTGAGTGGATCGTTACGTGATGCCCCCCACTCCCGACCTTAGCTCAGCGTCTCGGCGCCAGATGGTCTCACCCCTGATTTCTTCTGGTCTGTCAGCGTCTGCAGGACCTGAGGGTGGCGGGAGAAAGACAACATACAGATCAACATTGGTGGCACACATGGAGCTAATGAGGATCAACAAGACAAAACATCCAATCCTGAGAAAATAGGGATTTTTTGTTGAATTAAACTTGTTTCCAGGTTGCCAACGTAAAATTATTTCTTGATTTCTATTAACTTGACATCCCTCAAAAGCTTAGAGTCCACCTGTAAATGACTAAAACGTCCAGCTGGAGACTTTTTCGCTGCTCTAATTGCAATAGAAACACCCAAAAACATTTATGTTTAAAAGCAGGGGAATAGTTTAGCAATGAACCATAAACACATAAAACTGTACCTGCGCCCACTTCCTGTTGCGGGTGGTCATGTGAACGGCTGCGATGTGCTGGAACAGCTGCTCGGGTGGGATAAGGTCCGGCAGGCGGGTGAGGAACTGAGCCATGTGGATGAAGTCCATGGAGGTCAGGACGTCCTGGTGGAGGCGCAGCACGCCGAGCGCCGTGCGGAACAGGAACTCCTCCCCGTCCCTGCAGAACACGTCCCAGACGCGACACGCCAGGTCCAGCGGCAACGGCTTGCTGTACAGTGTGAAGATCCTGGGAAGGATTGAAGGACAGAGAGAGGAGCTAAACGGCAGCATTTTAAAACAATCAAAAACTGTTTGCAGGGAAGTTAGACGGTGATAAATATTGTTTAACTAAGATTTTAGATTAAGAGGGGAGCTTTCTACTAAAGCCAGAATTAGCTGGGAACATTTAAACCAGGAACCATCGTCTCTTCTCAGTGATCTACAAAAGCTGAGCGAGCCTTTATTGTCATTTTGGGACAATATTTCTGCCTTTGCTAGTTTGAACACAAATAATTGCAGAACGCGTTCAAAAATCAACTTAATAGGTTTATCTGACTTCCCCAACCATTTGAAAACTGAAGCACTGACTAACCTGTTAGTGGCTCGTATATCATATCCGACTTTCTCACGGTAGTGTAAACGACCCCATTCTGATCTTTGAACCCTCCTTAAACATCTGCAGTGTGCATCTATTAGTTCAGATACATATTCAATAGTGCTCAGCTTGTCTGCAGTAGAAACTGTCCCGTCGCATTTTTGTCTGACTTGAAACGTGCGATAATTGTGCAACAGAAGAAGCCAGACGTGCTAAATCTGTCCGTGAACGAAGGATGAGGCTAAAAAAAAAAGACCTGCTGTGAGAATATGGCCGAAAATTTACATCTGACCAGGTGTCAACAAGCAAAGCCGTCATCTGGTCCCCGAGCCAGGCGGGAATTATAAACCCGAGCTCTGAACAGACTCTCAATGGTAATATTTCTATTAGCTCATCACTATAATGTGCTGAGTAGAGGAGCTGCAGTGATTAAAACAACTAACCAGGTTTTACACAGTTCAAAACGTCTGGCACCATTGGGCAACATTAGTTATTACTAAAACAGGGGGTGTCATTTTGAGTAGTAAGTGAGAGTGAGTAAATGGGACAGACCGGCCGCAGAGCTGTGAGCAAACAGAGTTCATCCTGTTTACTCAGAAACTCAGCATGTGACCTACAGCCAAAGAAAAGTTCACCTTTCATAGCGGTGAACACATGCACAGCGCCGCCGCGTTCCAAACAACATTAAACTGAGGTCAGAAATATTTCAGCTTCAAACCGGCCCAGAGTGAGAAGAAGAAAAAAGAAACGGAATAAATGTGCAGAAGTCCCAAACTCACCAGTCAATTAAATAAATATCCGGGGTCAAGTTGTTTTTCTTGAAATGTGCAAAAAGCTTTGGTAGATTTTCTTCAAAGAAAACTTCAAATGCTGCAAAATACGTCAACATCTGTAAAGAGAGAAGAGAAGAGGAGTTCGGGGAGGGTGTTATGGGAAATCATGTGCACAAATACACACTCAGTATTAGTCAATATATGGGAAACAAATGAGTTCCAGTATTATTGTGAGCAAACAATCTTTGGTAACATAGTAGAAATAAAAAAAATAAAACATTTTTGTTTTATAATTCAAAATGAGTTGCTTTCTTTTTTTAAATAGCGTTTTCTACGCTCCACACTTCCCTAATAAGCTATTTCTCTGAGTGGACGTTTGAAAAAGCATTTAAAGGCGCTTATCTGGTCCGTCCTAGCAGCCACTGAAAAAGCTCCTTTACAACCACATCATGCCTTGATCTCTTAGTTGGTAGAGAGAAGAGGTGAAAACATGATGCTGTCATTAAGTTAAACATGTTTCAATGATTTTCTAGCAGAAATAATTTATATATGATTTGAAATTGTGATCTGAAATAATGCACTTAAAAAAAGTAAAACCTAAAAAATGGATAAATATAAAATGAATTATTCCATTTTAGATCAAAACGCTTTTCTGATGATTTCTATTTTGAAGACATGTTCTCTGCTTGCAGTAATACTGGAACCAACATGCTTAACACAGCATGAGGCCACATTTATGGATGGATGGTGCGTGTGTCACTAACGAGGCTGTGGTCGACTCTGAAGAACGCCATCTGACACGGCTTGTTGAGCAGGTTGGCGAACGCTATGAAGGCGTCGGCCGTGTCCAGGTTGAGGATCAGCACGGCTGCAATGAACGACATCCCCTGCACCTGCGCACGGGCCAAACAACAAGCAGCCGTTAACGGGGCAACGCCGAGAGCTGCCGAGGCGCACGACGAGTCGATCAGACCGATTCAACAGGCCAGACGTGCACGGCTAACGCTAACAAAGCTGCGCGCTGAGGCGAATGCGCTGGATGTTGTGTGTGTATGTGTGCACAGATGGGCCAGCGCAGGAACTAACAGTCATTTCTGGAAGTGTATAAACAGCCGTGCAGGGTTGTGGTGAGGAGCAACAAATCAAACGTCACATATTCAGGCTCAGCGCACACGTGCAACACGACGATCACACGACGATCGGCGGAAACTCTTCAACCCCACAGAAATTAATGTCTGTGTAATAATGTCGCTTATTCTTGTCAGGTTTTATGGTCAGTTTCCTCACATAAATAGATCGATATAAAAACCCTCCATTGGGAATTAGCAGGGATCAATTAAAAAATGCTGTTATATTTTTGCTGTATCCAGAATTTCAGACCCCCTCCAGTTCCCTCCTTACTCGCACCAACATTTCACTTTTCCTCTACATACGTATTTTGAAACCCCCCAGAGTCAGCGCCTTAGCTGACTTCTCACCTCTTAAGAAATCAACCCACCCGTGGCCTCCAGCGCGCCCACTCTACATACGAGCAGCTGACATCAGTGGGGACCGCACGCCGACAGCTTAACAATAGAAGGCATGGGTGTTGTGTGGAAGGTGGGAGGGCTGCGCTATCTTTACCGTTCACGCTGCACAAGAGTTACTGAGTTCCCTTAACGCATCCCTAGAGCTTTTCTAGGCCTTTCTTTGGTGGCAAGTAACATTTTCATGCTAATAACGCTGGAATATTCTGAGAAAGTTCCAACATAAGGTGACGTGACGGCTATTTCCATTAAACTGCTAATGAGGGAGGGAAATAAAATACCCAAAAATAAAATCCAGAGGTTAAAACTGTAAAAAAAAAAAACACACAATAAAAAAATCAAAGTAGAAACTAATAATGATAAAAATATCATTTAGTAATATTTTGTGTTTTCATCAACCCCCCAGAATAAGATAGCTTGTCAATTTTATTTGTTTAAAATCAGGTGAATAAGGAGTAATAAGACAGTAATATCCATCTGATTAAGATTCACTTTCCAAACGACAAAAAAAGAACAAAAACAGCGACAAACAGTAAATAACATTAACATGCAGGTAGCATCCGTGTGTCTATTTAGCAGTTATTACACCAAGCGTTCGTCGTATTAGACCGATGTTTGCTACAAGCCAATATCGGCCCATTTCTTGAACAGAACCAGCAGACAGAGCAAGCAGAGGGGATGAACTCCGTGAAGTTAGCAAAGTCCAGCAGCATTAATGTACCCATTTAAAAAGGGATTTTCATTAGACGGATAAACGTAATGGAACTGCTAGGGAGTCTATAAGACTTCAGTGATGATAAATTAACATGCTTATGACAAAAAAAGAACAGCGATAACTTTAAATGAGGAGACAAATATGAGTGAATTTTAATAAATCTTCATCAGGGGACATGCAGGTTAAAAATAAATCGTTTTCTCTTTCGTCCATCAGGACCAAACACGCCCTATTTTAGTCACGGAGAGCAAAATACGTGCATTTAAAACCACCTGAGGTTCATTTTATTTAAAAAAGGAAATAAACTGTTCATAAAGATGTTAGAGATGCAAAATAAGCAAGTGAGGGAGCGTTCGGAGTGACTTACATAGCCAACATCTGGCCGGTAGCACGTGTAAGCTCCCAGAATGCTGTGCAGCACGTCATGATAGGGCCCGCCCTGAAGATCAACACAGAACCGATGAAGAGGACAGAACCAGAGGGAGAAAGAAGGCCAGCATTTGTTCCCCTCACATCTAAAACATCCCCTAATGTTGCTCTGCTGATGTCTCATATTCTGTCTACTCACCTGCTGGAAGATGCACAGCTGGGGAAACGTTCTCGAGATGTCCAGCTTGATCAGCTCCAGACTCGACTCCCGGTCCGACGAATCCAAAACATCTTAAAGGGACGGCGTCGCGTTAACAGGATGTCTCGACTTGATTAACAATAAAAAAGCAACACAGAGAGACGCTAAGTTTAGGTTCAGTTTCTACCTTCAGTTTCAGGGGCGGGACCTGCTGCGCTGTTCCACTTCTCTTTTGCCCGAGCCAGACAGATGTTGTACAGCTCTGCAGAGACGGCACAGCAATCAACGTAAGAGTGGGTGTGAAGGTTAAAGGCCACAGACAAAGGGAGGACATGGAGAGCTTTAAGTGATGAAAGTAGATAACAGAAGCCATGTCAGAAGTTCATCCTACAGCTGTGATACGTGGCTGCCCACTAGTGTTCAGATCAAAGTACTGCATCCAGAGAGCTGAGTGCACCAACAGCCATAAAGGTTCACCTTACAACAGCTGTTGGAGTTAAATGTGTATTTCATGTTAGCTGCAGAGGGAAAA
Source organism: Orestias chungarensis (assembly GCA_032876305.1). NCBI lineage: Eukaryota > Metazoa > Chordata > Actinopteri > Cyprinodontiformes > Cyprinodontidae > Orestias > Orestias chungarensis. The sequence continues at coordinate 68,393 of JAVLVB010000332.1, forward strand.
AGGAACAATTTGAACATTTACTAAGAGCAGATTAATTTCTAGTTCCATCTTCCAGACACCTCTTAAAACTCCACTATTATTATTTTTTTTTTAAAGATATTTATCCATTAGAAGAGGTCAGTGAGGTTTGTGATGGTATTCTTACTGTATAGTAAAGTGCATAACATAGTTTTATTTAAAGTCACTTTAAAGCGACACTAGACATGTTTCATTTTTGGTTGATTTGTGCGGCCCAATGTGGACAAAAGCGGTAGTGTTTTAAGCCTGAAGAAAGACTGCATTTCCAATGAGCAACAGCACATAGCGTTATTAAATCTTCATCTCCCGGTCGCCTGCAGTCGGATTGACGTACGTTTCTGTTTCCAGTGGCTGTGTGAAGGATGGACAGCGATGAGGTGATGAATCTGACAATGTGAGATGATGATGTTGAAAATAAGAAACGGGGGATGTGACGTATGCCATAAAGCAGTCAGGATATTTGTGGTAGCCTTGTGTGGGAGGGTTCCTGCCACCCTCCTCAAAGTTGCTCAGTGCAGCTTAAAGCGTTACGGACCCATATCTCTTTAAGCGGGGGATATTTAATCCATGGAAAACTTTGGTGGCGTCCAGATAGAAACAACTGTGCACACATTTCTAAAAGGACAACATGCTTTACGTGGCCGAAACAAGTTCTGATTGTGGCAGTAGCGTAATGACAATCACGTCCTTTTGTTTGAGGCGTTTTGTGTCATCACCACAAGTTTTTGACCCGTGATGAGAAGTTGTGGCTGTGTTTGGTTGTAGCGCTCAGACGGCGTCGTTATCCATTCGCTCCGCTTCCAGCAAGCAGGACGGATGGAGCGCACGACTCGGAAAGCAGATCAGACGCATCACGTGATCCATCTGTCGCATATGTTGGACCGAAACACTGAACTTCTGCTAAGTTCTGCTCCGACGCCGCGGGACGAACGTCCAACCTCCCGTTCTGTTTTTGTAATTTTGAATTTCGATGATAGATCGATAGATCTAGATCTTGTTCGTCACTCCTCACTGTTCTCTAAACCTAACGTACACAAACATCGTGATGTGAACAGCACGGTACAACGGTACCAGTTGAACTTGGACTAGGCCCTTAAGCTGGACAGAAAGCTTAGCAGCCTCTGGATGGACTGGCAGAGGAATGAGGCTGCAACAAAACAACTAACAAGGCGCCCTTAGTAACAACGGACGTCAAAAGAACATCTAAAGAAAGAAAACTTTTGCCCTACAATCGTTTCATTAAAATTAAATAAAAACGGATCGTTAGATCGTCGTTACCGTGCGTGATGTTGAGCTCGTTGCCCACAGCCAGGCTCCACACTTTGCCCCTGACGCTCGGCGGGATGCCCTGCCACCAGAGGTCTCTGACTCGCCGGGACGTACACCTGCAAGACGAGTTGGGCAAAGTTAGGACCGCGCGGTGGATCGGCGCCACATGGGGGCGATGTTCCCCAAGCGCTGCAGTCACAGCCTCTGCTGGCAGCACGGGAACTGGCAGGTCACCCCCACCACAAACCACCAGCGCTGCTTCTTCTTGTTTATAGAACGCGGTTTAAGATTCAAGAGGTTTTGGTTGCTGAAACACGTCTGGAGCTCAAAGAGGATCAGGATTTACTAGTGTGACCAGTCTGAAGATTAGGCGAGTCTCCAACAGTGGGTATGCCAGGAATGCTCCTCACAGTAACTACATATGTCAGCATTCTTTCCTCCTCCCTGTACTATTGTAACCATTTCATGTCTCCTAAAAACTGTAAACATACTTCATGTTTCCTGTGATTTCACCAAACAGAACCGAGATGATCGCAAAGTGAATAAAACCTCACACACACACACATCTTTGTAAATGGAAGATTAAAATGAAAAGAATGAACAATATTTTGTGCATAACCACAAAATATTACCAAGTATTTGTCTAGTTTTCCACACAACCCTTTTCTATACCTGAAATAAGACAAAGCTGACATGCAAGTAAGTATTTACTGAGATTCACTAGATTGTATGGAACAAATGGAACAAGATAAACGTCTTTAAACCTTTAAAAAAGCTTCAATATCTTGGTGTAAAGTTTCCTGGAAGTTAGTTTTATCTCATTCAGGCGTACAAAGCTGTTTGCACTAGAAACTAGAGAAATTTGATGCTCCCACACAGAACAACACCGCCAGCTAAGATCTGCTGCGCTCACATTGTGCTCCAGTTGGGTAGGATCTCCTGGTTCCAGATCTGGGCTGCTGTGCCGATGCTCTCCTCGAGCCTACATCGATCCTCAAGCTGCTTCTTCCTTTTCTGAGCCTCTTTCAGCTCTGCAGAGAACAGACAAGCAACAATATAAAAAATAAAAAAAAACCTACATGGTAAGATGCTGGGACTCAGTGCAGCCAATCGTGGCGCCTGGTCAGCTGACCTTTCTTCTTGGCCTGGGCCACCATCTCTTCATACTGCTGCCGGTGTTTCTGGGCCTCCTCTGCAGGTTTGGCGGGTAGATTACTGTAAAAACAAAGAGGCGCAACGGGGAAAAGGGGTCAGCAGCCGCATGAGCTCCACTTGCATTATTCATGAGAAACAAGAGACAAACAGGACGTCAACCTGGCCTTGGTTAGAACTAGAAGGAAGTCTCCGACACAAGCCGAATATCATCCAGCGGTTTCATTTTCTTATGTTACAAAGAGCATAGTTGTTTATTTTTTTTCTATAAAGACCAATTGTTACAAAATAGAGCTACTGTCTATGTTAGGTTTCTATTTGACATGCAGAGTTTTTATTTTTGTTATGTTAATTTGAAGTAACCAATATTTAGGTAACTCATTTTATATCAGTCGCCATAATAAAGGAGTGATATAATAAAGACATTTAGCATTTAACTGGAACACAATAAAACCAAACCATAAAGATTCTGGTTAAAAGATTTGCAGTTATTCTTACACAGAACGATTAAAACTGCAGAAGCAATGAAATAAATGATAAGAAAACAAACAGACAAAGCTGAGTGAAGGGTTCGAAAAAAGGTGAAAGTAAGACTGGTTCGAAAAATGTCTGATTTATTTGGAAGATGTTCCGTTTACGTCTTCTCCGTTTTAATCTTACTTTATAATTGTTACCATAGAACAAAGGTCTTTTAATGCAACTAATAAATAACATTCTTATTCCTGCTCAGGGATCGTCTGATGGAGACTGGCGGCTTAGGTAACGGGAATGAAGGAAGAGAACGTCTTTGGAGCGTCAGAGTCTGAACCGAACAAGAGCGAAGTGTAACTCAACTTTGCATCAGGAAAGTGGTTGTGAAAGAGTAAGTGTACATTAAAAATGGGGGGGAGGAATAACATGTTCCTCTTGAAAGTTACTGAAAGAAGACATTTTTTAAGCAAGGAGCTGAATGAACAACAGCTGGAACGATCAGCAGACATACGCGGGCCGGTCCTCCAGTATCAGCGCGGTGGTGGAGAGCGGCTCAAAGTCCAGGTTTTTCCTCACGCCCTGCCCGGGGGACGTCGGGTCGCCAGGTCCAGCTTTGCCACTCTTTGTTTCATATTCCTGAGGGAGAACAAGAGGAGCGAACACAGAAATGATTGATTAGACGTCATTAGAGGCCCTTTAATGGTGGGGGGAGGTAAAACTGGTACCTCACAACATCAAGGAGAAAATAAAATCAGCAACGTAACTGTTGCATCAATAGTGAGAGGAAAACTCAGAAAAAACATGAGACCAGAACTGAGAGCTTGTACACTCTTAACTGGATGAGCGGAACATTTTTGTTTTGTTTTTTCCATTTTGTTGAGTTCGATCATCCAGTGTGATTCAACGGTGGGCGTGACAGAGATCCCGCCATGCAGCTAAGGTCACAAGGCAGTAATCAGCTGACTCTCACATTTGCAGTACGGAGGGACGTCCTCTCTAGAAAAACGCCGGCTGACTAACTACAAACCTGCTCAAAATAGAAGCTGAATCACATGTGCGCCGAGTGAACAACGTATACCTCCGCGAGTCACTCACCGATCAGCACAGCCGAACCCACGCGTTCTTCCACACGGTTTTCTAAAGCCGGCTGCGTTATGCCAAACCTACGTCCCGATACCACCTGAAGGCCCAAGCAGATACAAGCTTGTGTAGCCGTCACTGTTTTAGGAAGGATTGTTTGCCTTCAACTCTTCTATTTTCTTAACAGTTTCTCTAAACTAACTCGCATCAACTAAAACACAAGATAAAGCTCATCCTGAGGACTACAGGTAGGGAAAAGTCCACTCAAATAAGAGCGATCTTCTACAGTAATAGAGATACAAGACAAAACAGGAAGCCTGAGAGTCCTCCCGGGAGTTTTGGGGATCAGATGAAAGTGGCTGATGTAAAAACACAGGAACAGTTCATAAGTGAGCAGCACAAAGCTGCCGGGAGAGCCTCAGCAGAGCTGGACGGGATTACAGTGGAAAACGCCACAGAGGACCAGCTGAGATTAGGCGTAGTAGGATGACTGGTTGATACTTTGGAATGGAGGAAGCTGGTTCAGTGAAAACACAAACCCCAAAGCTAGATCAACGCACGCAAAGCTGAAAAACAAAACGTATTTATAGCACTCGGCCAGTTGCAGGAAATGTTTCTGGTGCGTCGCTGGAAACATCTGGATTTCTTACTGGGAATTAGGACGGCACTTTATTTAGATTTGATCACACATAGCAGCATAGGTTAATCTGCATGTCCTAAAAAATAAATAAATAAAAAATTACTAAATGGAAAAAATAAAAGCAGCCAAAAATAAAACAGGTTTTATTTAAATTTGGATTTTGGACGCACAGCATCGCCCGTGCTGGTCGTCATGCCGACCCATAATGATGCCGCTGTATCCTCACACTACCTTACTAACCTGATTTAAACAGAGCCCAGGTTTAACTAGACCAAATAAAGAAACATGGGAATAAAACACGACGCAGTTGTTTCCTATTCAATGTTCCTATCTTAACACGTTTGTTTTTTTTTTGGGGAACTGATATCAAATCGGTCCTGTATATGAAGGAGAAGCTTATAAATCGTGATAACCTTCATGTTTAAGCTTCATACTAAATTCTGATGGTACATGCTTATCGAACCGAGAACTCGCTGAGTCGACACGGTTACAGAAGCGTTTAATTGCCATCGTTTCAGGTTCAGCTGCAGAGCTTTTTAATGAGCGTAACGTCTTTATCATGTGTAGTTGAGACTCTTGACGAAAGCTGAATGTTTGTTTCAAATAAATCGATATTTAAACAACATTGTTTAGACCCGAAAAAGCATTTAATGACAACAAATCTGATCAGTAACGGCTACATTCTTACAGCAGGTATTGATGCTCAACTGTGATCGTTTTTGGCTGAACATCCAGATTTATCCTGCCTTCTGTTGACATCAAAATAAAAACACTGCATATAAAAGACTTTAGATGGCTCATTTAAAAGCACATGGGCAGAAAAAAAGAGGTCAAATATGGGTCAAACTCAGCTTTCTAATAAAACATGCAAACTGGAAGTACTGACTAAGGTTAAGTTTATACAGCAAACTGTTTTTTTAATTAAATAATCACCATTGAGGGCGGCTGGACTTTAGTAAATCAGATTAGCCAGAGATCTGCACCAATGTATGGGACGGATGCTGGAAAGCCAGGGATCAGCATGCGTTCTGCAAGGCAGCTGTTGCTAACGGGGAAATGCTGGACAGATGCTTGATAAGCCGATAGGGGAAGGACGTGTGAAATCACCGCACGTCCAAGATATAAGTCAGAGGCTAAAGCCGTCATGTAAGAGTGAATGTAAAATGAAATTTAGACACTGTCTTTAGTGGCTCATTAAAAAAAAGGAATTTGTTTCACAAAAGACTGAAGCTAACCAAAGAAAACCTTTTTGTGTTTGAATCATCACACAGAGGCTCTAAACCGCTGGACGTGGTCACACTTGAACGCTCGAAAGCAGAAGTGCGCTACGGTATCCGTATCAACCGTATCCCGCGATAAGCTGGCGCCACGGCAACCTGCTTTGTCCCGCCGGCTTCCATCGAGGGCTCTCCAGTTTCAGGGGAAGGGAAGCCAGCGCACCGACTGCCTGGCCGCGCAGACTTGACTGACTGATTCGAGCCAACAGGCCTTTAAAGCCGACTACACCTCTAAGGAGCACCACTCTGGACAAGCAGAGCGATTTATAACCTGCCAGCACACAAAGTCTTACACGAAACATCACTTTTAAAGACATCTCTGAGTCTGGGCTTCTTTATGTGGCGCCATATTGTTTCTTCAGCATCGAGTCGTCACGGAAACTCATCCTCCTAACTAAATAATGTATTCCCGGCAGATAAAAGGCAGCAGCAGACACTCCTCCTGGCTTAATGACACCATTAAGTGGAATCTTCCCGAGGCGAACCTACAAACACGACCAGGCTGCTGTTCAGCTGGCAGAAACCTCAGGAAGGTTTTTAACAGCAAACCGATCCCGTCTTTATATCTGTATTGCATTTAGAGGCTTGAATAGATGGAGGCGGTGTAATTAAAGGGACACGTGTGCAGCCTAATAACGGCAACGTGAGGTAAAGGTCAGAGTTTAACCGCCTGAAGAGACAATGCAGTCTGACCAACCAGCTAGCTCAAACTACTTAAAACATAATAGAGAGAAATAAAGCAACAGATGTATTCCTTAGACTGGTTCATCTAAATGCTGAGAGTTGCTTAGATTTAGGTGAACCAGAACTAGGCTGGAGAAAGCTGGAATAATCCGAGTCCAAATGAAAGAGGCCAAACCAGCATGTCGACCCAAGTCCTGGTTTAATAGTTTGTGGTTTGTAACTTTTCCCTGATTTGGGGTTATTATGACAACATAGATTTACCAAAAGCAGTTTTGTTGCTAATAATTATTTTTTGGAAACCTCCGATATGTTGGTACAGATGGGTTTTTTTTTAACTATAATAAAAAATTTAATAAAAAATACTTGATTTATCCCAAAGGAAAATTAAATGTTGTTGGAGTAACTTATTTAACTGAGCAGTTGTTGCAGATGCTGATGGCTGTGGGCAGGAAGCATCTTCTGTAGCAGTCTGTTTCGCAACTGCAGCAAGTAACCCTCTGACTGAAGAGACTCTGTTTTCCAATAAGTCTTATCTTGCTGCAAGATGTTACAGATCTTCTACGGCTATTCTATTTTCTATACTCTATAACTATTTCTTTAACTATTTGAAATGAACTCCAGAGCAAGTGAAGGTAAACGTCCTGTAATTTGGCTCCTCTGTGCTTAAAGAAATAGAATAGAAAATGAAGAAAACTGTAAAGATGTTGGAAGACTTCATGTTTAAAATTAGTGAAGTCTTTATCCCACAATTAAAACTTCCACACTGAACAGTGTTAGCCTGTATTACTAGCAGCTAATATGATGCATTGACTGATCCAGTTAAAACGTGGGAGTTTTGGTTTCTAATCGGTCAAGCTGAGAATAAAGGAGGAGGCAGAATTTGACCACCAGCAGATTTCTGAGCATCTTTCTGCTTTTTTCACACATCAAATAAAAGTGATGTTGCTAATTTAGCTTCATATTTTTACCCGCAGCTGACCGAGGTGAAACTGGACCAATGAACTACCCGAAGTCCAGTGGCTTGATAAAACAAGGAGAACGCATGTACGGTTCGTAGCATCGAGCACAGAGGTTCATGGCAGACCGTGTCATCCCGACATGCTTCACAGAGGAGGAAGAAAAAAGAGCCGAGCAACCTGCATCCCTTTAACCAGACGCCGACACACGAACACAGAGCGGAGCGGCCGCCGCGTGAAACTGGAACCTCTCTTGTGATTCCCGCTAACCGACGTCCCCTGGTTGTCCCTGACGAGGAGACAGCAGCGGGGTCACCGAGCTCGGCGCCACCTTCCCCTCTCTCACTCACCATGAACGCTGCGGTGCCGTGCAGATGGAGAGTCCACCGGCGGGTGGTGGTGGTTAATAGGTGGCTCCTAAAAACCCCAGAGAAGCATCACGGCTGCTCCACTCCTGGTAACAGGACACCCAGGAGATGAGAGCACGGGGCAGACGGACGGGCGGGCTGCTGATGCCGAGACACTTCCTACATAGCAAAGGATGCAGCAGCAGGAGGATGCCCGATGCCCCCCCACCACCTTACTCCCTCCACTGCCTCTCCATCTCTCTACGAGGAGTGACGCTACGCTGATCCAGTCTGCATCAGCTCCTCAGCTGCTGTGTGTGTGTCAGCAAAAATCAGCCCTGCCTTGTGGCGTTGGTCTCCGAGTCCGCGCTCCTCTCATCCCTGCCAGTCTGTCTAATCAACCGCAGAGTAACGGATCGGGTGTCGCCTCTGAGGTCTCCTGCCCCCCCCATCACCGTCCAGAAGACGCTCTCGTTTTAAATCTGCTCTAAGATCCAAGCGTTGTCTTACAGAACACAATGGTTCAGAGAAATACACGCCAGCCGCCTGGCATCAAGGGAAAAGAAGGCAAGTTTTAATAACAGCCGGAGTTGAAACCTGAGCAGTTTTAACCGAGCCTCGGGAAGAGAGTAATGTTGCAGGCGGAGCTTAAACAGGAAGCACACCTGGAGGTGAGCACATCCTGACTATCTGAAGCTAATGTGAAGCGCCGGGGGGGGGGGGGGGGGGGG
>JAVLVB010000332.1:79785-105887 GCA_032876305.1 Orestias chungarensis
TATATATATATATATATATATATATATATATATATATATATATATATATATATATATATATATATATATATATATATATATATATATATAGCTCAATTAAAAGTTATCTTTGCTTGAGGCGGTTTTTGGCTTTGCTGAAAAAGTTCATGCAGGAAACATTCTACTACTTCCTGTTTATTTCAGCCAAGCATGCCGTTGACATCTGAGGAATCAACGCTTTGCTTAGCCTGGTTCCATCTCTAAACTGGTGGGAAATAGATAATTCGTTGTTTTTTTCCCCCCTTCTAAGAAAACTCGCTCGAAATCCGCTTGTATTGATACATGGCGGTGTTGTGCAGACGATGAGGCTGCAGCCTCAGATCTACCTTTTGGATTTTCTTGGGGTCCTTGAAGTCGCCGTCCCGGGGTGGGATTTTTCCAAACAGCTTCCAGCCGGGATCTTTTTGCTCCGTGGGTCGACTGTCCTTCGCTTTCCTGGCAAACGGGTTCCTGAGAGAAGGACGGGGACGGAGAGAGAGAATTAGCCGTGCAGGAGAAGTGACATTTACTCCATTAATGGTGCGACCTGCATATTTGCTCGCCGCACCGCTGAGTAGTGGCCTCGGGACAAACATGAGGAGTCTGCATCGCCTGACTAGGAGGTAATTACTGAACCAGTGCATGCGCGGTTAAAATGCAAGGATCCTGGGTTCAGTGCGCCTTTTAGCGCCCAGAGAGCCATCATCTATAAAACAGACACGCAGCTGCTGCAGGCGCAGTCCAATTCAAAGCCTCAGTAGACGAACCTGATATATAATAATAATAATAATAATAATGCCTTACAACAACAAAAGCTCCTACTAATGACTCTTTTTCTGTTTGCTCTGCATATCCTATCTGGAAATCTAATTCCCGCATAGCAGCTGGTTCCCATAGTGACTCCGTAACATGTGATGACTGATCCAGCCAGGGAGACAAAAGAGAGACTTTGGTTCTTGCCTCAATCTAAAAGAACAAAGCAAAGAGCTGATAGAAAATATGTCACTGACATCTGAACGTTGTCAAAATATTTAGAGTGAAGCCGTTTTGAAATCAACAAACAAATAAAACCCGGGATATTCAGACTTACTTAGGCGTATCAAAGTAACTTAAAGATACAAAACAGATACGAAAGATCGACTCGCAGAAGGTATCAATATCGCTGAGGTATCATTTAAACTGTTTTAGCAATTTTAAAGCATCTCCAGTCTAAAACAGCCATGTCGCATTTTGTCCGGGACGAGTCCCGAGGAAAGCAACGGTTTTTATCCCCTTGGGAACCTCTAAGCGCCCCATTCACTTGAATCTTGCTCAGATTAAGACATCCTGGCCAAAGAGAGACGTCTCATAAATGGATACAGCTTTCCAATAATCTCCAACTCCAGATGGAAAATATAGAAATCCAGCAGTGGTGGCTCAGAGCAGGTCCGACAGTGAGAGAAAACAGCAAAGGGAAACCACAAACCACTGTCCTCTGCAGCCAACCGCACACCAAACGTCACTCAGAGGAGGATTTAGCACTTTCTGGCGCGACAGCCCGAGCAGCCGCACGGAAAGAAACTACATCTCACAATTGAAAACTTTCGACCTCCGCTGACCACAGCGGCCCATCTGACGTCCCAACCATGACAAGAGGAAAAGTGTGCATTACAGCCGCCGACCTCTCCCTCCGCCCACCCTGAAGCCACCAGTTCCTACAGAGACGGAAGCAGCAACCAGGTAGCAGGACATCTACGAGTCTTCTCATTCTGTTGCTGACAGCGCAAAGCAACAACTATTTGCAGTCGTTCCCAGTCAAACGAGGCTCAACGTGACGGCTGACTGGCCGCTGCTGGAGTGCAGCGGCACCCCTGATCCGATCTCTCGACGGCGGATAACAGGGATGCCAAAAACAAGCCAGGGCGAGGGAAAGTGAGGCAGAGCACATCGAGTTGTCCTCCCACGTCAGAGCGATCAGAACGTAGCTTTACGAGGGATTCCAATCAACGTACATCCACACACGAGTCCAACGAAGTTCACATGAACTTACCTGTCGAGGTACAGGAGGAGGGAGGGAGCCGCCATTCTGCTCGCTCAGTTTAAATAAAAGAAGAAAAAAAGCACAAACTCCACAAAGATGAGTGTTCACAGAGGAGAGCAACGACTGCCACGCTCCACATTCAGCTTCTCTGCACTCAGAGTTTTAAACACAGAGAGGAGAAAAACAGAAGGGAGTCCTTCAGGGGCCGAGAGTCGCGGCGGAGCGAGAGCAGCAAGGAGCGGCTGAGGAAATGAATAACTTCTCTATCAGAGCCAAGAATGATAACAGGCCCGTTAAAAAGGGGAGGGGTCAAAGGGAGCGGACGCCGTGTGACGCCCGACAGTGATTTCTTTGTTTACGTTAGGAGGCGTGCGCGGGTTGTTTCTGCTCTCGTTTTCTCAGGTTCTACGTGGGACTGAAGGGACAAAAGGGAAGTGAGCGAGGATGAAAGTTGGTAGCAACCCAGGAACACAGAGGACTCTTATTCTGAAGGAACGACGGTAATGGGATCCGACAAAGCGGTCGCAGACGGACGTGAGAAGATCCTCTTCTACGTTTAGGCGCCGCAGCAGCAGTCACAAATATTAATGCAAAACAAGGCCCCCGCAGAGCTGCGTCCTGTTTCATCTCTGCAGACGTAAAAAATGTAGATTAGAGGTGATTCCGCACTTCCACAATTCAAACGCGCTTTCAGGGGCCCAGGAGAAAAAGAGCAGTGGTGACGCTGCGAGTGGGGAATGACAGAGAGATCCAGTTTGGTTTCTATAACACCTCAACTTCAGGTTAAGGATAAGAAGTATTACCGAGCTGGTCTGCCTTCCACGGTATGAGATGATCCAGCTGGTGGACACACTAAGAAGTAACAATGGCCTCTATCCTCCTGCCCCGGGAAGAGCGCCGCCGCTTTCCCAGACTTCGTCGCGTCTCCAAGCACGTCGCCGTTTGCATAAGGGAAATGAGAACTTCGTTCCTAAGAATGGGAAGAAAAGTAAGCGAGTTGTGTGGAACTGGAACGGCGCCGCGGTTTCGGACGCCATAGCGAACAGAACCCCACTGCAAAGTCCCCCTGAAGACGGCGTCCGTCAACGCCTCTTGCCACCGACCAGCTCGTGGATGGGATTAGGATCGGTCATCTTTTAGGTAGCTGTAGTTTTACCAACAAAATCTGGGCTTCATTTTGGCCCAGCCCTACTCTGCTGCGTCTACAGGCGTCCCGATCCAATATCGGATTGATATCATCTGGGATTATGTCGGCCTGCATCTAAACTCTCAGATATTTGCACTCCAACACAATCCGGCTGTTCCAGCAGCTTGTATCCAGCATGCGGAGCCTGTTTGCTGTCGTTTTAAGCTACCGTTATCTATTGGAGTAACCTCTCCTAATCAAGCCCATCCTTAGATTTTACACAACAAAATGGTCTGTAAGCACATATGATTCATGCCAATATCGTCAAACTGAACTGAACAAACAGAAACACAGTCAGGCATCGAGAGATTATAGAAATATGCTGCTCTTGTTTTTGTGTGTCCCCGGGTCCGTATTCACAGACGTCGCTTCAACACGCAGCACCGAATATTTGGTATTTTACTCTTTAAATATTTTAATGTTAATGGCTTTTAGATCGTATTAAGACTTGAGTGCATTAGGACTCACATTTACACGGCTAAAAATCTATATTCAAATAACTGAGATGTCTTTTTTTTAAGAAGAGATTTCAGGTCTGGAGCAGTATTTTTATTTTATTTCTTTTATACGTCGGGGGGTCACCAGGGTCACTAACTGGCTAAGCTGCAACAGCGAAGGCGACGGCGGCGACTTGTACGACTACCTGCACAAAACACGTGATTGCTTGACTACGATGACGGCGGTTTCTCTTCACCCCCCCCCCCCCCCCCGACACCTTGAGCCACTTTTAGGGCTGGAGATTTGAACGTCTCGTTTTAGAGCAGGAACAGGCGGCCTGTTTTAAGTAAGCGACCGACTGGTTGGGTTCACCTAGACGCTTAAACAGGTCAGAAATATTAATACCCCCTGCAGATTTCCCCACGGTTGCCTCCCCAAACTTAAATGCGTGTAATGATGGATCAGGACGCTGCAGCGCACATAAAGTGGAAGGTGAAACTTACACGATCGTCGGCTTCAATTAGTTTGCCATAAACTTTTTAAACAGCAGCAGCGATTTGATGGAAATCCAAACGACTTGATGTCCGCGAAACGTTCGTGACGTTCTCTTAAAGGTTGCTTTTTGGCTTAAATAGGAGGTGGAAAACACATTTAGGTTATAAGAATGTTTCGCATCGCCACATTTATTACGTCCTGTTAGTCAAAACCAACATCTGACGTAAGTCCGCCTACTGTAGCCTGGTTGGGACAATCCTGATGTGCATTTTGATTTTTAGGCTTTAGTTGGCTTTAATTTGCATGGCAGTAGGACGGTTCAAAAGATTTCCAGGATCTCGGAGAACATCCGACAACGTTAACGGCCCGATTCGGATCTTTTTACCCAAAACTATGACAATCAGTGCCGACTTTTGCTTCCTTTGTCCCGTAAGGCGATTGCGACATTTCGGCCGATTAAAATTGCTCAACTCCTTTAAAAACCGATCCACAGACAATCTTGGGTTGGGTTGTTGAGGGGTCACGAACCATAGAGGCAGACGTCTGGTTGAAGTAGCTTTAAAATTAATAGTGGCTTGGATCCGGTGAGTGTTTTACTCGCCTGTTGAACAAATGTGCGAGCGGCCCCAGTTTCTTCAGCCTCCCGTCGTCCAGCTGGGAGACACCCGAGCCTTGCTGCCTCCGTCCGGGACTCCACAGTTCTCCCGGGGACGAGGACAGCGTCACATCCGAGAAGTGGGCTGAGCCGCTGAGGTCCGTTTCCAAGGTAACGATGGCGCTGGAGTCAGAGGTGATGGTGAAGTCCAGGACGTCCTCGTTGGAGGCCGACAGCTCCGTGCTCATGCTCGACGCGCTGCACACCGAGATGTCGTCGCCGCGGTTCAGGGCTCCGCCCCCGACGGCGGCTAACCTGACGGCAGGGCCGAAGCGGCGGACGGAGTCGTAGCCGCTGCGGGGGAACGTGGACGACCTGGGAATGCCTTTGCCGTCACCCGGGTTGTCCTCCAGAGGCAGAGTGGCGGGGGAGTCTTCGCCGGCATCGCCCGGATGATGGCGGCTGTGGATCTCCAGGGTGGGGATGCCGGAGTCCTGAGAGCTCAAGCTGTGACTGTCGGGCTCCAAGTCGGAGCAATTCTTCTGGGGACTGCTGTAGTAGACGGGAGCGGAGGAGCAGGTCGGCTTGTAGCTGGGCAGAGCGAACACGCCGGATGAAGTGCAGCTGGGTTCATCGTACAAGCCGGAGGCCGTCAGTTCTTTGACTAAAACGCCGTTCTTCACAACGACTCCCCCGGACACTCCTGGACAGAGCAGAGAACAAATTCCTTTAAATCACCTTTGGATACAATAATAAACACGAAAAAAAGAAAAAGCTCTAGAGTTGTGTTTGAATGACCTATTATTCAGGGTTATTAGAGAACAGTCGCCTGTAAGGATCAGACTTTCATTAACCACTGCCGCTCTAAACAGTTCATTTTCACCCTCACAGAGTCATATTTTTACACATTAGTAATATTTTCATATGGATCCAACGAACGGCACACGGAGAGCGAGCAAGCACGGAACGAGAGGCAATCAGATTCAGTTTTTAATACGTCCAAAAAGAAACTGGTGCGCAAATGTCTACAGAATAAAAAAGACACTAGAGAATAAAAGAAATGCAGGTTTTACGCTGTGGTTTGTCTTTCGAGCGATCTGTTGTTCGGTTTACCTTTTTTTCTGACTGTACTTTGTTTACTAGCAAACCAAACGCCGTCATGCAGCCCTCGAGGCACAACCTCCAACACAGATACTATTGGGATCGCTTGATAATTAAAACAGGGCCGATAATAACGACCACGTTTGTGTTTTTTTTTCAGGGTGTCAAAAAAGATATAACATCTGCAAACATTTGTAAATTGTACACAACCGCAATATAAATATCAGAAAATCGGTAACAGGCCAGATTATGATATCTGTTAATCCCTAAATACCATGCTAACATGTTTCATACGGGCACAGAAAAGTTACAAAGAAAAAAACGGAACCAATCTCTTCCTTTCACCACAAAAAGCTGAATGTTTTAATCATGATTTCATATGATGATGAGATCGGGAACATTTATCAATAAGTCCGGTCAATTTCCTAAGCAAGTAGGCAAATGAAAATGTGCTTCGGCAGCGACAGGTGTGGGAAACGCTGAAGAAAACTCTGGTAACCGTCACGTTCTCTACATACGACGGGTTTAAAATGTAGGAACGGCTTGAAGGATTTCAAACTAAACCGTTTAAGACAAAGTGACACTGGCAACAATCTAGCTGCTCAAGTTTTACGACCCATTTTATTCAGTCATTAATTCCTTGTGAATAAAACAATGTTCAGCTGTGACAAGACCTTCTTATCATGGGTTCACCTCCACAGCAACGTAAGTCAATAAAGACCTCCTTAAATTTCCTAAGACAGGACGCGCTGCAGGACATTTGACGCCACAATAGCCGGACGGTAACTGGAGCCCGGAGTGTAATGCGAACGGAGACCCGGCCGGGATACGTTTAGGGCTTTTAACGTCGACTGGAAGGTTTCTGGTGCGCGAACAAAGTGAAACATTAACGCAAAAAACTCATTTACCAGAGATTTACTCTCAGCCGCCTTAAACTTGCGCGGCCCAGGTCGGAGCCAGACTCCTGGTCTGCTGGTTGCTGTGCAACTCCTTCTGGCTTTCCCACTGAACTATGCAACAGGTTGATCCTGCGCCACGGTGGCTGGAGGGTCACAGAGGTCGCTACGGCCGTCTGTCCACTCCTACCAGACCCGGCGCAGTGAAGAATTTAGTCCAAACAAAAGGCAGATCAGTGCTGTTGCTCTTTAGGAGTTCAAATAAAAAAAAAAACAACAGCCGCCAATATGGCCAGACTCACAAAACCACTTATTTGAATGGATGCACAAATCCTGCCGTATGACTCATCGAATCAATATTAACCGACAGCACAAAGAAATTTCTCTTCACGCCGACAACACGACAAAAGCTGGGAGGAGGACAAAGTATTTCAGGTTCTGCGAGTTCTGCAGTAGCATCTTAAAAAGTGGGATTTTACTTTAACTAAGGCCTGCATACAACAATTCACCATCAGCAACTTTAAATGATGTTAAACATATATTTAGTTCAATAACGCTTTATCCCATGGTAAAATTAAACCTCAGTTTAATTCAAATCTTCAAAGTTATCCCATTGATTGTTATGAAGGAATCCCCAGAAGCAGACAGTGCTGTGGTTCATTTGCACAGGCCTCTGACAGAGGACTGATGTTATATGACATGTTACGCTAACAGCTCAAGTTTCAGGCAGCAGGAAAGACATTTCACAGTAACTTGTCCTAGATGGCGCCATCCTCAGTGGTCAGGTTCTGCTAATCCACCTCTTTTGCTTTTGCCACCTCCTGTTTGGCCATAAGGTTAGAAAACAGCTGCTGGTAGACATGTGACTTTCTAAACAAATAAAAGAAGTGATTTATTTATTCTGATCACCCTCAAACCAGCAGGAGTGACAGTTATAATTGGATATTTTTGTTATTCAGGCTCAAACCTGTTCATCTACTAATCCAATTCAGTTAGCAGGTTTTTTTAGGCTCTTACAAACATGGTTTATTGTCTCATTCAAAATAAAAAAATGAACCCATGTTTCCTTAAAACAAAAGCTTAAAAAGTTTGCCACGTAGAGCAAAAATAAATAAACGTGTTTTAGTTTCAATTCCTTCTCGGTGCAGTGAAAAATGAAAAAGGTGAATCAGGATCAGCTCGATCACACAGCCTTACCGCAGCGGCCGTCCGTCCGGGTCTGTGCGCCGAGGCTCGAGTTCGCCATGCCGAAGCCGCTGGACGCTACAGGTGGACGACGGGCCGCCTCCGCTTCCAGAGCTCCATGCTGGTGCTGATGCTGCGGCCGCCGCTGCCGCACCGCCGCCCCCGCTGGGCTGCTTCACACTAACCGCTCCGCCCGGCGGCGTGTCTGCGGGAGGTCGCGGGGGATAAAACAAGCGCTCGGTGAAAACTACAAACACCTCAGTCCCCGCTGCCGACTTCTGTCACACAGCCGCCGCTTCCTGTACCGGACATCAAACGCGCACAACTGTTGCTCTTCCTCCTCTTCCTCTTACTTTACTTTGCCGACATCAACGCGGGAGGTGAAACCGCGTCCGGCTACTTTATAACGCGTTTAAACCAAAAACAAAACAACTCGTACCTGTTTCGTCGCTTCCGTCGCCATTTTAAAACCAACCTGTACGTGGAGCGCGACGTAATCCGGCCACGAGCGTCACGTGGGTTTACCTGTCTGGACCTGCAGGCGTCAATAAACGACCCGCGTGGCTTCATAAGTTCACTAACATTATAAAATGTACTGAATAAAAACAGCTGGTTTAGGAGTCAGTCGACTAGTAATTAGAGATAAGAAATAATTACACATGCATATCCCGGACTGTCACCTTCCAGCAAGCCAGAGCTACTAAAATAATGGTTTGGAGTGGCCCAGTCAAAGTCCAGAAATGTTGAATCAAGGCACACATAAGACATGTCACTGTGCAACAAAACTCCTCTTCAACAGCTAAGATGACTAATTGTAGCCGCTGTAGACCAAAAAAAAGTTCAATATTAAAATAAACCATTTAAATAGTTGAGTATATAAAGTTACTAAAATATAAGCATATTTACAAATGCAGCTCAAAAGCTCTTAAGCAACTACTGCCATTGAGCCGACGCTGCAGCGCCCCCTGTGGCCGCTGGGCCTGCAGCACTACCGTAACTCAGCGAAAGCTTGCTCAGTCAAAACACATTTTAAACATCTGCGTCGTCTATTTGGTGTATTATGATAATTTGGAGAACTGTGACTAGTTAGTTTTAGTCAATAAGGCTGGATACTGAAAAAAACCTTTGATTATATAAAGAGAACTGACTCATTATTGGGCTAATTAGAAAGTATCTGTCGGCTAGTTTAGATAGTTTGGTAACTCTTTATAATAGAACACAGCTCATGTTACACTCGCGTCCACAAGAGGTCATATAGGTATAGTGTAGAAGTAGTACTCAAAAATAGAACAAGACACACATTCAAGTTTGCTTTATTCATTTATTAGATGTTAGGAAACTCCACAATGAAACAAAATAATTTACTCATGGTGTACAGGAAATTAGAACACATCTATTGGGGTCATAAAGGAACAGGGAGGGTTGGAGGAGCATCATTCTGGGTGGGAATGAACAGACCAGGAAAACTGGGATTCTCAGTGTTGTAATATGTTCTCCAGTCCGAAGTGACGGCCCAGCAGCTTTCAAACACGCGTACGACCACTGAATCCATTTTTACCCGCCACACAGCCCCCATCTTTTCTTGTTTTAAACAGCTTATTCCAAAAGAAAGAAAATTCAGGAGAATGATGTCCGACCCAATCCAATGTAAGTGCTTTTTGTGACTTTGCCTCTGGCACACAATCACGCACACACAGCTTTGCTTTAACTAAAAATGTGTTTCCTCCAACCGAAAGCGATGGAGTGTGACGTTTGCATGCCGTCTCCTCTCATGTGTAACCCACATGCAAAATCAGCTGCATCCTCATACGTGTTGAATGTTTTACATGCGCCATGGTGTTGCATAGAACTCCTAAATCTCCTCCTCCTCCACACACAGTTTATGCAATCAATGGCTTTGATACATTTCTTTTTTTTAAACCTGTTCTTTTTAAATTAAAACTATGCCTTTACATTAATGACAGCCAGGAACAGCGGTATGCTTGAAAACAGCTAATTTCTGCTCTACGAAAACAAAACAAATATGAATGCATCACTGCACTGTCACAGGTCTGAGTGTAGATTATGTTTGCGTTAAAAAATTCCTGAGTATCTCATCTGTCAAGGAAAAGGAGGGAGGGGGAGGCAAGACCCTGAAGTTGAGTTTGCTTTATCTCACTACTCAAAGGGCTTTACTGGTATATTTTCATTTTAGTTCTAGAAATTATTATTGGGCTGTTAAAACATTCACACTCAGTAAAGTGGAAGCTTTGTTTTTTGTTTGTTTTTGCCTGGAACAACATAGAGGGATGAGTTTAGGTAACTGTGCTTCACTTTTGTGACGGTAAAAACAAAACAAAATTCATATGTTTTAAACCTGGACTCCCTTACAGAGGGTCGGGCGTCCCATTTTTACTGCGTTGGAAGCGTCTCGGTTCAAATCTGTCAATCTGAACCAGTGTCTTCACAAGCTCTACACCACCTCACACCAAAACAGAGACATTGAGCAATATCTCAACAAGATATATCGTAAACCCAAAAAATTAAAATAAAAAACACACCTCACATGGAAAAAAAAAGGACTTCCTGCTTTGTTTTTATTTTGGTTTGATGTTCGTCCTTTCTGCTAATTATTCTTATAGAGGCCGGATAATTGTTGATATAAGCCAAGCTATGTTAAGCAAGAACCCACTCAGTTTTATTTGCAATATAATAATATTAATGGAGTCTGGCTACAAACATAACTATGTTATAAACTTATTACAGCCAGGTTATTGAACCTCAAAGGATTTCGGAACATATTAATAGCACCAATGTTTTGTACCATAAAAAATAAAAAGTAAAACGTCCGGTGAAACGGCCCCATTTTTTTTTTTTTATATGATTTTCTCTCTTTTATTTATTTTTTTTACTATAGATTATTTTTGAACCAATTTGTAGTATTTTTCGATTGATGGTTGTTTTTACGTTTTGAAGATTTTTTTATTTTTTTTTAAAAAAACCTCACAAACCACACGATATCTACAACTAGCTCTTCAGAAGACTTTCACCATTCAGAACAAAAATTTATCAGACAACTCTTCACACACAGGGAAGCTGAGGATAATCTGAAAAAAGCCGAACACATTCTCTACTTCTCATTCGGAAAGTTGTTCGGGTTAGTTAAATTAAACTATTTTTTTTTTCTCCCCCCCTGAATCCAACATGCGAGGCAGAGAATGTGTTAGCGGGTCGTTTCACGCAACTAGAAAACATGTGTGAGACGGTCTGGACGAACGAACATGCACCACCACTCGGACCCCTGGGTTCACCCTGGAACAGAAACGGGACGAGCACAGAATGAAGCGTCTCTACAAGCTAACTGTGAGATTGGAAAAGGAGCAGTGTGCAGAATAATTGTTGCATCACTCAAAGACTCTTTTTTTTTTTTGTTTGTTTGTTTTCCTTTTCCACTCTTATTGTTGATCTGATTGTTGATTACACAAGGTTGTTGTTTTAAAATAGTAAATGAAAAGCAAACGGGGGTTTGGAGAGGGAGTCTCAGAATTAGCCTACGTTAGTTGGGTTTGTTTTCCTGAATCTTTGCTGGTAGAAGTCCAGTCCCAAGACTAGAGGAAGATCTCCTCTTGGCGACGGGTGTCCTCTGCAAAACTGGAGAAGTCAAATGTTGCTGCTACCTGGAAAGAGAACAGAGGCGTTATAGTGAGAGAGACGAAAAAAACCAAACACATTAGTTAAAATAATACAGCAGGTTGGGGTTTTTGGGTTTCACCTTTAACAAACGAGGACACAGAAAAGCAGAAACGAGACACCTTGACTCGTTTTTCCCCATTCAAAGAGCCACTTTTACAGCTGCTGCTACAAATTGAAACTTTCCTGGAGCAGAAAAAAATGCTCTTATAAACATGGACTACATAAAATATTTTTCTTGTGAAAGCTAAGAAAATGCCAAAAACAGGAACATCTTCAGATTTTAGGTCAAAATTAAGGCTGCTTTGTACTCAATTACCTGGTTGCTTTACATAAAAATGGAAAATGATCAAATTTAGGTAGCATCGTTTATTCTAGCTAGTTTTAAAAGCGTGTTGAAGATCATTTATGCAGATTTTCCTGGAGATTTAACACGAACACAAAAACAACCTTTTCGTTGTTTTTGGCGTTTTGTAAGCGCCACTAGGGGCGCCAAAGAGCCACATGTGGTTTTGATGCAGAGCCCCGAATCTAACAGGGGGTAGAGCTTAAAAAAACTTTTTTTAAAAACTGCAACAGGGTGGAAATAAATATTGGTGTTTGATTATTGGAACCGTTTCAGTAATCGGATAAACACGTAAAAAGCTGATAGACGTTAATGCGACATTTAGCTCATCCACGACAAGGTTGTGTTGGGATCAACTAAAGAAAATCTATGAGGCTGTAAAAATCGTACTTTAAATGTCAAAACGTTCATGGGATGGACGATAACATTTGAAAAAGATCCAACCACCTGCTACTTCTTCAACTAAAACAGAAAACATGCAACAAATAATCCCACCAATAACGTCAAAATTGGTATTTTTAGTGCAGCAGCATGAAATTAGGAAACATTCAGATGAGAGACTAAACATCACAGCAGCATGAAAACTAAAACAGCAAACATGCGATATGACATTTTAAGTTAAGTTTAAGATATATTCGCGATATGTTGTGCATCACTAATATTAGTTATTTCAGTTAAATCGTGTTCAAAGTGGCGTTTGTGTTAACGTGACAGAAAAAAAGGCATTTTTTCTGAGGTATGAACGTACCTGTACACTGAGATCCAGGGAAAAGGGGGGAACAAATTGCGTTCTGCCACCAGAAGTCATCTTGCTGGCTGCTGATTCCTCCCTGACTTCTGTTCAACAGGGGAAACTAGAAAAGACAACAGGAAACACTCGGATCAGGCTTTCTGGTGAACTCACTACCAACTTGTCAACTGTCTCTGCAGCAATCTTTACCTCCTGCATGTCGCCGACATAGTCGTACTCGATCCCGTACGTGGAGGCGCGACCTGCTGGTGAGCAGAGGTGGGACTTGTTTTCTTCTGAAGATTCTTCTTGTTGAATCGGTTCGGCCGGGCTCCGTGCGGCGGCGGCTGTTTTGCATCTTACGCCGCTCTCTTGCTCAGCGATGGGCAGAAGGGCACTTGAGCCCTCCTGTGAATCCAGGGAGGTCTGAGCGCTCTTCTCCATGCCAGACTTCTTTAATCTGGGTAAAAATCTACCAGACTCCAGTTCTGACTTCCCGTAATAAGGTCCCTCGCACTCTGCATCCTCCTCCAGAGGTTTGAGGTCGGCCTGGGGATCGTCGAACACGTCCACCGGCGCCGCGACGGGAAAACTCATCTCCTCTTTGTCCGTCTCGGCCTCAGAATCGCTGACTCCGCAGGGAGACAACTCTGAGGCCGATATTGGTCGGAAATGAGTCCTGGGTGAAATGCGAATGGCTCTGTACTGCGTCCGGTTGATGCCGTATATTCGCGTGTGGATGCCTTCGCTCTCGGAATCGGAGCAAAGAATAGATTTGGGCTTGAATCCCGGACTGAAAGAAGCCATGTCCTCAGGCTCGAAGGAACACTCGACATGGAGGACTTGAGAGAAGGGACTGTTCAGGTTTAAGGATGCGAACGGATATTCTAAACCTTGCTCCTCTCTGCGCAAGCCTCCGTACGATCCGAGCAAATCTTCATGGAAGATCAGAGAAAATCCCTTATTCAATCCATCTGCGCCTCCTCTAATAGCCTGCTCGCTCTGCCCGAACGAAACCAGGGGCCTCCATAGGGGCCGGTGCCCGGGCGCGAAGCTGCCGCCCACGTTCATCAGCACATCTCTGCCGCTGATGGCGAGCACGTCCGAGCCGGAGGTGGAAGCGGCTGCGGCGGTGCACTGCAGCAGGCTGTCTTGAGTGTCACTCGGTGGCACGACGGCCCAATTCTTATCGCCGCTCAGTGTTTTGAGCTCGCCGTACACCCCGCCCAGGATGAACGACGTACTCTCCTTGTCGGAGCTCAGGTCCCAGGGCTTGGACGGAGTCATGTAATCCCCAGCAGCGATTACTTTGGAGAGTTTGTTTTTCGCCAAGTCCTGCTCGTCTTTCTTCCCGTCCCAGAGGCGATACTCTGATCGCTGCACGGCTTTTTTTTGGGGCTCCCTAACCGGGACTCCGTTAGGCTGGACGTCCCGACAGCGGCAGCAGCAGGCGCCCGACTCCTCTGGAAACATCCCCTGGCTCGGCTTCTCCGCTCCGTCTTGCGACGCGGCAGAGTTCCCGTCTCCGATGGCGGTCCAGATGTCTTTTATGATCCCTGAGCTGTAATCGTCACTCTGCTGGTTCGAGTTCTCCGGAAACGCGTCTGCGCTGTACGGCTTGCTCTCATCCCTTTCCAGCGCTATGCCACAAATGGACTCTAATTTGGATTTTTTGGTGAAGGCCTGATTGGACGCCGTGCCAACGCCGCCCTTCTCACACTTGGTGCCGGGTTCCTCTTGCAAAAACTCCAGGATTTCATCTTCTAGGTATGTACCCGACAGAGGAGGGATGGCTCTGTCCGCTTCTTCTCTGCTGATCTGAGCGCCGTCCTCTGCCGGAGCGTTCCCCAGCTCGTTGTCTGAGCGAGTCTCCTCTGAGTGGGACCATGGGCTGCACGTTCGCGTGGACAGGTTAGAACAGTGTTCCGTGTCGTCAAAGGCACTATTTTTGGTCCATATTAGCAGGCGCGACTGTTTGTTCGAGTGCGGGTCGAGACAGCTACCAGGACGGGTGGCGCTTTCGTGGCCGACGGAGAGCGGGTCGTGGGGGAAGGGAAAAGCGGCGCCGTCGCACTGCGCCTCGAAAAGAGAGAAGCAGGACGAGTCCAGGGCAGGCGCTTCGCCGGGAGCGTCAGCAACAGGCGGTTCTTCCAGAGGTTTAGACAGTTTGCTCAGGGTCAACGAGACGCTGTCCAGCAGAGGAGACAGCCGGACGGGAGACTCTCCGAGGAAACTTTCTCCGTCTATGTCGTCGGAAGAAGATGGGGAGTAGCAGCCCCATACTTGTACCAGGTTTTCTAGATCCTCCATCAGAAATCCGACCGTTCCTGAATCTTGGGTGGAGTCTGTCTGTATTGCACTCTTCCCCTGCTGCTCGAGGCCATCTACCACTGAGCAGCGTTCTGCCTCATTGTCTCCAGGCTCGTTGCTTTTCTGTCGAATCAGGCTCAAGATCCGACTCTCTTGTATCGCGTCTGAGGCACTAGTATCCAATATGGATTGATAAATGTCAACTTCGTAGAAGTCGGTGAATTCAGACAGATGCTTGCCATCTAAATCTCTACTATCTCCTGGCTGAGGGCAGCCTGAGGTGTCAGCGAGGTCGGCGGGCTCGTCGTCCGCGTTGTCGGGCGCTTCCACAAAGTGGCCGTCCACAAAGGAGCCTGCTGCTAAGTAGGCCCTCTGGTAGCCCTCACTGGCGATGCAGATTCCCTGGATTCCCTCCTGCAGCCTCTCCATATCGGCAGAGAACCCGAAGGCGTCCGGAGAGCCCACCTTGCTGCGATACTTTGTTTCAAGCTTACTCTGGCAGCTGCTGAATGGTACAAAGTACTCTGTAATGGGCTCAGTGTACCAAAGTGGCTCCTCCTTGTATTCCGTTTTGTTTCTGGCCTCAACTGCGGACTCTCTTGCCTCCAGCCAGCCGAGCTCTTTCCGGATCTCTTTCAGCGGTCTTTTCCCCTTCCTGCGGATCTGTGGTTGTTTCGCAGCGCTGGCGACCGGGCCGCCGCCGCCGCTTGCCCCGACGTTTCGCCTTTCGTCCTTCTCCCTGACCTTCGCCTGCAGCTTCGTCTGCCCGTTGTTGCGTGTTCTCTTGTTCTTCGCAGCCTCCCTGGATTTGTGCCTCACTCTAACTGTTTTGCTTCTGGATGGTTTCATGTCACCCTGGTTCCCACTGGAGCTCGAGCCTGCCTCACTAGAACCAGAAGACCATGACCTGGGCCGGTATTTGCCTTCAGATCTGTGTCGTATCTGTCTCTTCGAGTGGCTGATGGACTTCTCCTCTGCCGCCGCGCCGCCATGGCATCGGTTTTCTTTTTCCTTCTTGCTCCGCCGTTGCTGGCCTCTCTCGCTGGTCGCGGTTGGGATGGTGCTGCACGCCTCTAGGTTCCTCTCTCTTGCCGCCTCGCCGTCACTGTTGCAGTCTTTGGGGGAGGAGGTGTCCGTGCTGGTTTGTGGAGCAGCAGAGGATGAACTGGAGTATGTGCAGGCCTTAGCCTTGTTCCACACCGTCATGATCTCTTGGAGACAAACAGGTTTCTCGGACAAAGGAGGAAAGGCTTCATAGTACCTGCAGCAACACCGGAAAAACAAACAGAGACTTAATTACTGTTGATCAAGGTCACTAAAGTGCACAAACATTGCAGTTAATCTTATTTTTTATTTCATAGATCATCTAATAGAACATTAGGAAAGTAATAAATACCAATTCTGACAGTTTTTGAAGGAAACTAAACTTGTGAAAGTAAAATGTTAATAAATTACACACGACTGCAGGTTATGTTCCTTTTCACTGTAATGGAAATATAACTACAACTAGAACAGCTTTAACTCTGGAGTTGTGTAATGTAGTGATAGGTCAAGATCATTTCTATTTGAAAATATAAAAGATTCAAAGCGTGTATAAAAAATATTCAACATTAACATAAACTAAGGGTTTTTAAAAGATTAACTCTTTAAATATCAAAATGTAAACCACTGAGCTAGTAAGTTCCTGATTGCAAGAAAAATCACAACAAACAAGTGTTTAGAGAAATCTTCAGGCTTTTTCTAAGATGAGCTTTTGGTCGAATAATCAGCTTCATGTGCTTCAAACTCACATTTCCACCTGGTCCTTAGAAGAGGGCGAATCGGGACGTTCTGGCGACTGACAGCCATCCGATTTCTTTTGAATGCGTTTCTCTTCTGAAAAATGATTCAAACAAGACATCTTAGCAAGGGACCCCTGCTGTATGTGTGTGGGTTTTTTTTAAATCAAGACGGCAGTGCAAAGAGCCAAAGGGAAAAAGAGCGTTTGTTTCAAACCTTTCTGTTTGTTTTGGATGTCCTTAAGTTTAGAGCAAAGCTCTTCAACCAGACTTTCAATTCCAGAGTTCTGCAAAGGAGACAAAAGCAAGAAAAATATTTGATATTCACATCTTTGGAAGTAACAAACAAACTAAATGCTACGTTTCAGTGACAGATTTAATCATTATAGCTGCGTTTCAACAAATACAATAAACAACAACTTTGCCATCGGTCTGATTGCGTTGATAAACAGGCATTTCTCATTTGCTAAACATGCGATTCTTCTTGTAATTAGTTCAGAAAAGAAAATGAAGGATGAATAATGTCAAGTCTCCTAAAGTGAATCTTATTGTTTTTGATATAAGCAAGTTTTTCAGCATTAAATGTAAAAAAAGGCTCTTTGGACAGGACAGGATGCAGAGCCCTGGTATAGTTTGAAATATTAGTACCTTGACAAGCCTACGTCCTGCAATGATGACTGACGCTCAAAGCTTGTTCAATCTGAGGAAAGAAAGCCAGCAGCTGCCAGCTGATTTTTAACAGTCAAGGCATTTCAGCTGCATTTAACAAGGAGGCCAAAACCTGCAGCAATAGATAGAGGACAGGGAACAGGTAGCTGCTTAACACGGCCAGAGTTTACAGCCGTCATTAATTAAGCAATAGAACATGTGAGTTCATTTACAAACTTGAGTTCGAAGTCAAGATAGAGCAGGCGCTCTCATTTACACCACAGCTGACCCTGAACGACAAGTTCCTGCTGCTTGGCTGCAGTCGGGTTGGAAACCTTGTGCGTCTCATGCTGCATAGCTGCTAATGCTGGTCAGCTGACTGCCAGCGTGCCGCCCTGCTTTGCTGCAATCCCACGATAAGAGCACAGGGCCGAGACCCCCAGAGAGCAGCACGAGCGCTCTACCGTCTTGCAGACCCTTCTCCTCGCAGCCTCCAGCTTTTCGTGCTGCACCAACTAAAGCGCGCCTACTTAGTAGTGGCCACGAAGGAACACATCAACAACAATTCTGCTTCCTTTTTGCACAAACACAGGGATGCTTTCAGGTTACACTAATTGCTTACTAATGTTCCGTCTGGTCGTTTTATGGTCAGTAAAAGCCACAGTGCTGACCCTAATGCATTCATAACGATGAGTAAAGCTGCAGCCAAATAAGGGGACGATGCCTTTTCAGTTTAGAGCTTCCCTTTTTTTGTAATTGCGCTGGCTTCCTGCTTTGACCCAGCTTTGTTCACCGCTTTCCTACTGCGACTGGAGCGATTAAGATCCGCCTGGCTTCACTTAAATAACAACGACCAGAATACTGACTTCTTTTCTGCTTGTTTTGTTTCCAAGGTTTCATTTACACAGCCGATCTTTACAGTATCTTCTGCTTTTTTACTCTAATCCAATATTTTTGTGCCGTCCTTTAAATTACTAATTACAAGCAAGCGCCATCGGACTTGTGTGTTCACGCTTTACGACCCTGGAGAAGAACCTAGACGTCACGCAGCGGCGGTATGCTCAAAGTAACAATCGATGGATCATAGAGTAGTTAAATAATTGACGTCATCACAAGATCATACAGTAAGTAAAGGAGGAAAGCTACGAAATAGGAAAAGTCAGCCCTGCTCGCTTCAGCCAATGTTTACATCCAGATTTAGCACATCTGGCTTCTTCCGCTGCAGAACTACAAACATCTGACGTCATGAAGGTCAGATAAAATGTGAAATGAGAGACTGGAGACGCTTTCAAACGTCTGATGTGTATCTGCATTAGCACCATATATGTAAGTGACAAAATTCAGATGTTTTTTTGTTTTTTTCCAGGATTTGGACCGTCAGACTGAAAATTAACCACATGAGACGTAGACTAATTGATATTTGATAAAGGTGGATTAAAATGATTGATCTGGTCAAATTGTTTAATATAAACCTCCATCACGTTACATATTCTATTTTATTCCATCCTTTTTTTATAATCTCTCACAGTTCGTTTGTAAATAGTCAGTGTAATTGTTACACGTGATACACATGTTGGTCACGCCCAGAAAATGTCCTTCTACATGTAATAAACTTGATTCTGGGAACGGTTTAAAGCTTGTAATGCTTTAGACCAATGAAATGTGCTTCATCTTTAAACTACAAACATCATTTCTATTTTCAGGTTTAAGAACACAGAAAAATATCTACTGGTTTTCCAAAACAAAACAAAAACTTAAATGTGTTTGAATGCAACAATTTATGGAATAAGAAAAATCAAAAAGAGGAAAACAATTGTTCATCCTCTTACTGCCCATCAGTTGTGAGTTATTTTATTAAACAGACCCCAAAAATACACAACTATTCTATAAGGAAGGCAGGCCTGTTGAGTTTCCTTATTAATATTCTCTAACAAACCTGAGTCCTTCACAGCACAGCTCGATCTAAACAGAGTTGAAATTACAGAAGGGGTTGCTCTGGATATAGACTAAGAAACCTTTAAAGGTTGCAATTGATTTTATTTAGAGGCATTAAGAGTAAAAATGTTAGAATATCATTATTAAAAAGTTTGATAAGGATGTCTGACTAAGGATGTATTTTGTCCGCTTTAATAAAACTGGTGGAGATTTTAAAAAAACAACCTAACTTTCGTCTTGGCTCAGTTTAAGTGAACTCTGGTGTGATTCAAAAGAATAAAAAAAAAAAAAGCTAAGACCAGGATCTAAAAACAGGAAGTGGAACACGGCACAGGGCATTCTGGGTGAATATAACCAGAACAAACGTGCCTCTGTGAAAGAAATACCTTGTGGTCAGACATCAGAGTGAAGAAGAACTGCGACTGCTAAAATCAAACGCCGCTTCATTTTTGTTCTAATTTTTTGAGGTGATGACGCGTCTTGTTCGGAGGCTTCGCTCTCGTTTCCTCCTGTTGATCCTGCTGCAGCGCCACCGTCTTGTCCATGTGACTAAGTGCAGTGTGAATGTATAACAGTGTTGCAATAGTTCTCCCTATTGAAAAGAGTCTATCAGACTATCAGGAGCGAAAACACTCAAAAGGTTTTGTCATCGCTACATGCGGAGTCTGTTGTAATTTCCTGGCACCACGATTAAAGATTACTACAAGACCCAACATTTCAGTTGACCAATGACATGGATCGTGGTAAACCACAGGATTTCAACAATCCCACAGTACACAGCTTACTTCATCAGATGCAGAGCGAAGGCATTGCACTGCGGCTTGCTTCTTTATCTCCTCTAGACTCAGGTCGGTCCCTCCTTTCTTCTTGCCCTTGCCCCACTTCTTCCCAGCTCCTTTCTCCCATCCCAGGAAGATGTCGTTTTCCTAGGAGGAAACAAACAAATTACGACCCAATATAAAATAAATAAATAAGCTTATTCAACAATTCAAAACATCATGATTTTTATTCGTCACCTGGTCCTGCAGGTCATAGTCATAGCTGTCCTGTAGGAGAAGGCTAAGAACATAGCGGGTGTAGATCATGGCGTCGATCCCACACTTCTCGAGCTCCTGACCGAGCCAGCTCTGCACTGGCCCCAGCGACTGGAGCAGGGACATCTCTGCTGAGGGCCGGGCTCCCACGACCGGGTAGGGGCAAGAGAGATTCTCAGGAGGAGCGGGACCGTCTGAATCGGTGCTCACTGGACGCATGGGACCTCAGGTGTAGGCCCCTTTCAGGTGGAGCAGCCTCATGACGGGTCGTTTAGCGAAGGGCAGGACGTGGAGAAACGAGACGACAAGGGGACGAGCAGGAACCTATCTGGAGGGGCGAGGGGAGGGCCGTCACACCAGCAGGATGGACTTAAGGGGCTCTACATGGGGAGGCATGGAGGATTTTCTTTTTTTTTATTGCTTTTAGCAAAAAAAAAAAGAAAATGCTGATTTTACTCGTGAGGCATGACGGCTGAAGGCTCCCAGCTGCTGAGCAGAACACAAGACGTGTTTCTGTCTCAGTCAGAGAGGTCCATTATGGGACTGCGTCTTACTCGAACGGCACGATCTGAAAAACAAAACAAATATCGGTGAGTTTATAAAAGGACGTAGCAAACAAAACAGGTTTCATTTTGTAATAGCCCAAGATTATACATTAAAACTTCCTCCAGGTATTACGAACCCATATTCAAGATGTTGCAAGAGCTGTTGGTGATCACAGGAGTCTGTTTGTGTTCACGATGAACGAATGTAAAATTCAACTGTCCACACTGCTGCTTTCAAGCTAAAGTAACATTAAAGCATATAATAAAGTCTGATAAATATTCCATTCTTATTCATTTCTTTTAATATCAGGTAAAGTGCTTAAGGTACCTGGGTTTACTGGTAATTATAGTTCTAGAGTAACACAGTGCTCCCCCTCCCCCATCTGTTGCTGCATACAAACTAGACTTGACGCTTAATTTCGACGCTTTTTTTTCTGTTGAAACACTTATTTGTGGGGTCGTTCATACTAACTAAATGCGAACACCGTGAAATAACTATAACTATTTGTAAAAGCTTTTTAAAAATATATAATATGTATGAAGTGGCAACATTAATATTGTTTCGTTGGAAAAAAGATTAAAATTGGGTCGTTCACACTTAAATATGGGCAAAACCCAAAATATGGACGAAATTGTAATACCTTGGTCCAGTTTACACCCTGATAGCAATTTTAAATAATATAATAAAATATAAGAACTATGCAAGAATAGGATTTGACTAAACAGACTCTACAATATGGGACTTCGGACATAGCAGCAATGAAAATTCGGAGTGCAAGTGACATTTTAAGTGACATATTAAGTGACATTTTAAAGTGTGATATTAAAGTGAACAGTGCCGGTTAAATGAGAAAGTGTTTTTCATTTCTAACTGTCCTTGCGTGTGTTTGAGAGTCTCACAGCTTCAGGAATGAAGCTGTTTCTCAGACTGGTGGTTTTACACTTGATGCTCCGCAGCCTCCTGCCTGAGGGGAGCGGGACAAAAAGTGAGTGTGCTGGGTGTGTGGGGTCCTTCATGATGCCGGAGGCCCTCTTCCTGCATCTGGAGGTGTAAATGTCTGTGGTGCTGGGGTGTCTATTTCCAATATTCCCATTATAAGAGTATTATAAAACAAAACAGCTGTCCCACTGATGTTTGTTTTTTTAATCCACTAAAATTGATTGCAGTTTAGTCTACAGACAAATCAAAACAAGACGACGTATATACTTTGGTGTAATATGTGAAGTTAGAAGCTCTGGCTGTGAAAAAAGAACACGCGTGTCAATGGAAACACTGGATCGCCTAGTTTGATGTATAAATAGAGGTGGAAGTACATTTAGATTTCATGATTTGTTAAGGGCACAATTATGATTAGAAATATTAATTGCTTCCCTGTATTACCAATTATATCACATGGTCATTTTTTATAGATTAAGCCTCACACTGACTGATAAAAACTTTACATTGTGGTTATTTATCGTCAGGGTTTGAGCACCTTTGAGAGCTGGGGTTGTAAAGGTGTATTATTATGTCTGTGGGAAGACCCCACGCGTGTCTGGAGACCAAATGGAGGCTGGGCGGATCTGATTGGTCGGTCGGGGCGTCGCTGCCCCTTCACAGGATCAGCCGTCGGCGACGTCAAGAGGCCACGATAAGAAGCTTTGCTGCGCGCCGTCCGCACGACTGCGGCGGCCCGCACCCTCCTGCACAATAACACTGAGTCACCCACGCGCACGGGGGAGAACAGCTGAGCGGCGAACTCGCCTAAAAATGGCCGCCGGCTGTCTGCGAGCCAGCAGGTTCCCTCGTAGCCGCATTAGCGGCTGCTGCCAGCTTCTGTCCACACGGTTAACCTCATTCAGCGACTGAAAACTCCGCCTGGAGCCGATCCGTGTGTCTCCGGAACAAACGTCTGACCCAAACCTCCCCCAGAAACCCGCAGAACAGCGAACGAGTCACAACACGGCGATCAGCTGCACGCGCCGGCAGTTTGAAGCGACACGAATTAACACAACAGCCTCAACGGTAACGGCGTCAGCAACCGCCCAGTAAACGGTCCGGCATTCACACAGCGACCGTGGCTCCTGCTGTTAAATGGCGACGTTTGCCGTCAAGCTACAAGGTTAGCTGGACCGCCGACCTCTAGCTGCTGTTAGCCAAGTTAGCTACCAACGCAACATCTTCTCCGTAGGCTCGTACTACCAAGAAACGAGCAGGCAACGGGGGTTAACGACGACGAAGTTCTGTTTCGGCCATTATTAACAGATCACTGTGTTACGGGCAGGTGAAGGGGGGGGGGGGGCGTCGCTTTTTTTAACGGTTCTCCATTAAAATGACAAGTACGTCAAACGTGAGGCCGAATAAGCAGCAGTGGGAAAGGCGCGAGCGGCTGATGTCAAAATGTTAACGGAAAACGACGAAATGGCCGCGATGAGAAGCTAACGTTAGCTTTCGCCTAGCTACGCTCGTTGTTGTGACCGAGGGGGAGGAACGGACGGCGGCGGCATGGCACCAGAGGACTGTCAGAAGCCGTCTTGGTTTTTTTTACCCTTGACGAATGTAGTTCACAAACTTAACGCTACACACCAAAGACGAAAGCGCGAGCTGCGAGCAACAGCCGCCGGTTTTCACTCACCTGCCCCGGCCTAAAGTGCAGAAGCAGCGAAAGGGGAGCGGCTGGTTCTCTCCCGCTGCCGTCCGTCCGCTCCGAGCTCGAGCTCAGGAATCTGCTGCGGCAGCAGCGCGTATCGTGGACGCCGACAGAAATGGCGCTGTTTTCGCGTCTAGCGCTTCTTCGACGCGAGAAGCGGCAGCGGCGAAACGGGCGACATCCGGGCTCCCGTCCAGGGGGAAGGTCGTTGGTCGACAAGAGGTGTTGCGCCAAAATCTGTCCCCCCTGTGTCGGGAGCGCGCACTGCAGCTAGAGAGGCGGGATGGCGCTTCTGGTCGATTTCTCGTTAAAAATATGTGTTTTGTGTCATTTTAAACGCCAGGAAATTCGGTCTTTCTCCAACTTTAGTCACTTAAGCCTGACAGAAATAAAAGTCAGTCACCAAACACAGTTTCCCAACATGTAGTGTCTATTAATAATTTCTCATTGCTAATATAAGAGGAATAATTAAGACTTCCTGAAAAGATGAGAGTGAAGACTTTCTGGTAAACATTTTTCTAATGTAAAATATGCCAGATTACTGGATTAAGGACATTTGTAGTAGACTACATGATATCACAAGGATTTGGATATAGTTGCTCTTTATTCCCCAAAGTTATGGAGGGAGGAGAGAATGGATATTTCAGCCATCTGAAATAATCCGTTCCCCCTCCAAAACATAACAACACATTAATTTACTATAAAGTCTTTAACTGTGTTTATTCCTCTCTTCATCAACAAGAAATCCTGTGATTTTGGTTGCATTTGCTCCTTATTTGCCAGAGTTATGAGGGGGGAACCAAATATTTTAGCCACCTGAAATGATCTGTTCCCCCTCCAAAACATAGGAACACATTAATTTACTATAAAGCCTTTAACTTTGCTTTGGAAACATTTGCTCTTCCTTTCTCAAAGATAAAGGGTTTTAAACTATATTTCCATAGTTGCCTAATATTACAGTCTTGTAAGGATAAATATCAAACATACATTTGAAAATGTCATTTATTAACCACTATGCAACATACATAAACTAGCACACGACAGCAAACTCAGGAACTTAAGGCAAACACGCAAAGCAGTGATACGTTTTTTCAGTGGTGACACACGCCTGATGGAACCACCTCAGGCACAAGTCACACTGGATCTAGGAAAGAAACCATATATATAACCAAATATAAGGAAAAATGTGTCTTCACAATTACAATATACAATCAATCTGTTTACATTCCCTTATATTCCAACTGCTGCAGGATCCTATCGAAGCCTGTTTACGCAAGATGAAATTAGATAAAACTTGTCCTCTTCATTTAACTTACTAACACTAAGTCATTGAATAATTTTAAAAATGTTCCTACCCAGTTCACGTCCGTGTCACTTTCCATCTCTCCACAGAAGTGGCACAAGTCTGTTAGGTCATCTGTTAACAACAAAAGTAAAGAAACATACACACACCCACACACGATTATACATGTACAATCGTGTCCGTGTATGAATGTATGTGTGTGTATGTGTGTGTATTAAGCTTGGGCTGAGTACCGACGTTTCAGCGAAACATACATAATAATAGTAATCATGACAACAATTGTCATAAACACTCAAAATAAGAATATTAATGTTATCCTCACCACTGTTAAGGATAAGTCTCACAGCAATTTCAAACCTCATGCTGGAGACCGCCTCTGTGGAAACAGGAAAATCCACTTCCTCTTTTCCAAGGATTTTTGCTGCAAACTGAAAAGTACAGCTTTATTTAATGGCTTTAAATTGATGTAACAAAGAAAGTAATTCACTGTACATGTCTCAAAATATATATCAAAATCCTAAAGTCATACACTGTGTGAGAATATGTATGCACCTTCAGTGAAAATACACCGTGTCACATGTGACTGTGTCACATGTCCAACAGGAGGCATTGCAGCCCCTCTTCCTCATAAATGCCCTGTAAATATAGATATATTAATAAGAACAACTTTATTTGATTTTCATACTTGAGTTAAACTTACATTTTTAATCATACCTTGTGATTTGCAAACATTTCTGGATGTATTGTTTTGATTCCCCCAGTGGATTCAAGAACAAAGTGTGCATTCGACAGTTTTCATGTGTTTTTGGTCAATGATATAAGTATGATATACATTGTTTTTAAAGTTTAAAAACATTTCTTACCACTAAAGTCCAGTGGTGGTGTTGATTATTGATTCCCAGAATTACTTCTTAATTCATCGGGTTCATCTGTGAATAATAATAATAAAAAGATTTTTCATCTCAAGAACAAAACATGTCTAGTAACACACACATAACACACACACGTCTCTAAACCAGACCTAGAAAGACTTATCCATGCTTTATCTCTAGCAGGTTAGACTACTGTAACGGCCTGCTCACTGGGCTTTCTAAACGGGCCTTAAGACAGCTTCAGAACATCCAGAATGCTGCTGCTCGAGTTCTGACCAAAACCAGGAAATATGACCACATTAGTCCAGTGCTCAAGTCTCTGCACTGGCTTCCTGTCACTCAAAGAATAGACTTTAAAACAGCCTTGC
>JAVLVB010000332.1:105987-117668 GCA_032876305.1 Orestias chungarensis
TATCTCTAGCAGGTTAGACTACTGTAACGGCCTGCTCACTGGGCTTTCTAAACGGGCCTTAAGACAGCTTCAGAACATCCAGAATGCTGCTGCTCGAGTTCTGACCAAAACCAGGAAATATGACCACATTAGTCCAGTGCTCAAGTCTCTGCACTGGCTTCCTGTCACTCAAAGAATAGACTTTAAAACAGCCTTGCTTTTGTACAAGTCTCTTCATGGTTTAGCCCCAAAGTACATATCTGACATGTTAGAGCCATATGAACCAGCCAGGACTCTGACCCTCAGGTAGTGGCCTCCTGCTGATGCCCAGAGTCAGGAACAAACAAGGGGAGGCTTCATTCCAGTTTGATGCTCCTAAAATCTGGAACAGTCTTCCTGAAGAGGTGAGACAGGTTTCAACTCTGCCGTTGTTTAAATCCAGGCTGAAAACAGCCTTATTTAACTGTGCATATAGCAACTGAGAATATTATTACCATTATTTTTATTATTATTTTATTTTAATTTATTTTTAAATTCAAAGTTGATTTTAATGTTTCATTGTCTTCATTGTAACATTTCGTTTTTCTTTATTTTCATTTTCTTTGATTTTCTGCTCTTTTTTCCTGTGTAAAGCACTTTGAAGTGTCTTGTACACGAAAATGTGCTACACAAATAAACTTGCCTGGCCTACTGACAGAAGGACAAAGACATTTTTTCCAGAAAAAGCGTCATGCACATCTGATGATGAGGATGCGGTGAGGATTAGTGGGGAAAAAAAACAAAAGTTAAAGATTACTTTCATTGTCATGACACCTATTTCATTTAACATTGCCAAACATTTTATATGATTGGAGAAAGTATTAATTTCACAGATTCATACAGCTATTTTCTACATATGAATTCGTAATAAAGCAGTTTGTTGTACTGACTGACCGAAATCTTTACTTTAATTAAGACGAAAGCATATCAGTGCAAAGACAGACAACTTTTGTGAGACACAAACGTCTGATAAAACAAAGTGAAATGTATGTGCTTTGATATATATTTATAAGAATTTAAAATCAAAATCAAATTTCTCCGCTATAGATTTTCTCTGGGTAGCAGACTGAAGAGGAGTTATAGGCAGAGCAGAGGGAGGTGATGCTGGATCAGGGGGAGATGATGGAGCAGAGGGAGGTGATGCTGGATCAGACAGGGTTTGAGCAAAATTTGATTTGCTTTCTTGATTTTGTAAACAATATGGCAGTCGGGGACTCTCTCTAATGCAGATTTTCATATGGTCAGTGTTTATCTTCCCAAATATCCCACCATCATCATCTTGAATATCTGCATTTTTGCCTTGGATGTTGATGACTGTATAGGGTCCGATAATACCAGCATCCGACTTCCCACCTTTTCTCTGCTGACTGCGTATGTTCTGCCTCCATCACCAGGTTTAAACACAGTGCCAGTGTGTTGTGCTCAGGCCTTTGCTTTCTCCTGTTTGTTTGGAAACACTGTCGCTGACAATGCTCCTCAGGCTTTCTTGTGCTTTCAGGTCCTCTGACAACTCCTCCACTCCAATGATGTCCTCCACAGCACCGTCAATCTTTCCACACAAAATTAATATGTCAAGTGTCAGTTCAAATCTGTCATTTAGAAAAGCATGAACTCATCATATTTATATCGTCCTGCAGAGAGATATCACAACATCATCTGAAGAATAACGCTTTCAATATCTCTTGAAAGGTTTTATGCAATTCTCACATTTATAGAAAAAAATTCTGAAACCCTTTTCAGAATAAAGTCCTTTGGGAATGAAACACTTAAAGTAGATGCTTTACATTAATTCATGACCTCATTGAAATTTAATTCAAATGCAAAGTCTTCCTGACCACGCAAGAAAACATCAAACATTTTTGAAGAAACTCAAGTGGTAATTGAAAACTAGAATTTAGGACTTAAATACCATACCATGAAATGCAAAGATTGACCCTAATCCTAGCGTGTAATGTTCAGGGTCTTCCGAGGGATAGCGTGCCTCTCATCCGGGCATGAGGAAGTATGGAGAATACCGTGTGGTTATTTGCTTTTTGGTGCGTATCCCAAACATCACAGCATCCAAATACTCATCCCAGGTGTGTGGATGGCCATCCACAACCTTACTCAGAGCTCTGAGACATACGAAAGATGTAACATGTCACACATAACACCTCATTTCTTACAATTTGCCTTTTTATGTAAATAGTTTAGAAAATACACATCTTGTTTTGTGATCTTTCTTTGAAAATGTATGTATTAGAGATAGT
Source organism: Orestias chungarensis (assembly GCA_032876305.1). Classification (NCBI taxonomy): domain Eukaryota; kingdom Metazoa; phylum Chordata; class Actinopteri; order Cyprinodontiformes; family Cyprinodontidae; genus Orestias; species Orestias chungarensis. The sequence goes on from JAVLVB010000332.1 coordinate 108,255, forward strand.
ACTCACCTTTGAATGGTCCCATCCATACCACACGAAAATTGTTAAAAGCAGTTTTTTGTTAAACTAAAATAATAGCGTCTCAACGTATTGTAAAGTGTTTAGTATAATAAAAAAACATTCCTTAATTTTATACGTCAACTTGTTCAAATTGTAGCCCAAAACAGGACAACCAGTCCCTGCAGCAAACTACCATGTAGTCTCACTAAAATTGTTTCTTTTTACTATGAATTACTTGACCTCTATGGGAGTAAACACTGATGGCTGTTTCAGTGCTTGGGCCTGACAGGATGAGCAAGTTAGTGAAAGATAAAAACCAACAAGAATCTAACACGTGCAAAGTTGACATTATTGGACAGTTATAGTTTAATATTGGTAATACAACTAAGGCTTACACATTTATTTTCCTAAAATTTAAATCTTGTAGTTGGTATTACTAAAATCAATTCTTTACTTAGTCCAGTGCTTATGTAACATACCCATTTCTTGACATCCACATACATTCCTGGCCAATAAAATCTCTTTGAGATGGCATCTGTTGGCATGTAAGTCAACAAATATTCTTTCTGCTTCCTCGGCACCTTTAACCACTTTGACCTTTGTTGAGGAACGACCTTTGTGTCTAACATGTAAGAGGTCATTTCCTTGGAAAATATGAAGGACACCAATAAAAATATGACTGAAGCATGAAATTATATTATTAAAATACAATTATTAGTTCTAAAAATTTGCAAATGTATGCCTGAATCACCTGAATTACACATAGAAGTTGAAACAAAAAGCATATAATTAACAGAACATGAGGTAATAAATGATCAAATGCATATTTATTTCAAAAAGGAACCTTTGGAGAAAAAAGTAAACAGTGCTTATTTGAATGAGTAATGTCTGTGAGTTTGTTTAGGTGATGTTTTTTATTCACAATTTTCCATTTTGCTACATTTTGTGTCTTTTATTGATTAATGTAGTAGTACGGGAATCTTTCTACACCACAACTTAAAAGTAGAAAATGGAGTACAAGTGTAATTAACATGAATAACAGGAATAGTCAAGAACATTGTACGTAATTCATGCATTATAACTTGGAGTAACGTGCGTGTGGGCACACATATTAATAGTAATTAAAGGCAGCAGTAAATCAATAACAAAAAAAGCACTGAGTGTTATCTAACTCTTTTTAGATAACGTATGCACGCCAATATTTGCTGCATATTATTGTAGAGGATACCTTCAAGGCTTCACTCTGGAAGATAAAGCTAATTTTCTTGTACGACGAGGCTTTCCTTTGAATGACATTTTTATTTTTTTTGCTTTGTTGACTGCGGTGGATATTTGCCTTTAACTTTATAGTTAAAGAGCGTTACACATTTACAAAAATGTACAAAAAATGTCAACAAAATGAAATAGTTGGCTTAACATAAAGCAAAACGTGATAAACATTCTCTCCAACACCTAGTGTGCATTTGCAAAGTTGATTGAAGGAATAGCATCACGTGATTTTTGTTTGTGTTTATAGTGTAAGGTGCTTTAGACAAACATTTAATAGAGATCATAGAGATCATCAAACCAACAGACATATTTATTTTAACAATTTTGGATTTTAAAATATCAGATAATGATTGTTTCATTTGTTCCCAAGTTATTTGGGAAACAGATTATATGAGGTGGCTAAAGTATTTGGTTCCCCCCTCATAACTGTGGCAAATAAGGAGCAAATGCTTCCAAATTTACAGGATTTCTTGTTAATGAAGAGAGAAATAAACACAGTTAAAGACTTTATATTAAATTAATGTGTTCTTAAGCTTTGTAGGGGGTTCAGATTATTTCACATGGCTGAAATAATCCATTCTCTCCTCCCTCCATAACTTTGGGGAATAAAGAGCAACTGTATCCAAATCCTCCAAAGATGTGCTAGATCCGCCCCTCTGGCTGCAGTGCGCGCTCCCGACACAGGGGGAGCAGATTTTCACAGGGGGACCGAATTTCGCACAACATGTGGAACGCGCGGAACCACAATGTCCGCCGACGGCGGGCCAGTTTCGTTCACGCGCGCCTGTAGAACGCGCCACCCTCCGCGTTCAGTATCCAGGCAACAGGACAAAGCTCCACCGTCCCGCTGCGCTGGATCCGATTCCTCCGCCTGGAGTGTTGCATCAACTAGTTCTCACATGAAGGACAAACCTGCAGACAATTAGCAGATTAGGCAATTAGGTCGAGATGGGAAAAATAATATTCCGAGCACTGCGACCAGTGTTCAACATTTGTGATTTAATTAGTAATGTTTGGTTATATTTATAGCTCCATGCATATAGTAGGATAATAATATCTAATCATTTTTGTTATTTATTCATCTATTTTTTTATTTATTAAAATCTGTCAGCCATTCATTTTCCAGGCCCCTTTATTCTGAAATTCCAAAATAAAATGCAGTGGAACAAACTGAACCCAGGTCATGTATTATTTCAGTATAAATCTAGCAAAGCTCTCAGAAGTTTGTTAAATTAACAAACATGAGAAATAGGAGAAACACAGGAAAATAAGTTACAAGTTCTAAACTTATTTAAACCCCTCAGCAGCTGAGTGCTCGAATGTGTTGTTAAAATTTGTCTTGTCTTTTTAGCAGTTATGGAGATAAATAAAGTTTTTGTTTCAAGTTATGGGTTCGGCTAAAGGACACAAATGTAACGTTATTAACTTTAAATCAGGTACTGTCTAATTGATAGCACATGTATTCAATATAGAAGACTGACTGATGGAGCCGAATTAAAAGGCGGTTCTAGAAAGTATCAGTCGAGTTTTTCTATTTAAATATTACAGAATATATCCCAGACTGAAGGTCAGCGGCGTTATGAAATGTTTAACTATGGATTATTTCAGCAAATCCCAAAAGCCAGCACTACAGCACAGATGTCTGTGCCCATAGTCTTTATATGTCTGCGTATGGGGATGGTAATTTTATTCTCCAGAGACGCACCATCTTCTATAAACCTGCAGTGTGACACATCAGATCCGCCCCCCAGACCACAGGGGTCACCTCCTGCGGGATTACGTGACTCGTAGCCTATTGACCAGCTTCCTGTGCATCTGTGTAGATAACATGGACATTGTTGCCTCATTGTTGGTTTCGTAGGATTACCTTAAAAATCCATTTCAGTAATCAGAGAAACGAAAGAAAAAAGGTTTAGGGAAGAAGGTTGAAGAGTCTGCAGGTAACATCATGTGTAGATGAGACACTGCAGATCAATGGCAAAGCCAGTCTGAGTGATGTTAACGGCAGTTCAGGGGGTCCCTCGGGGGTCTTTTAGTAGATTTACTGAGAACGCTTTTGGTCTGTATCTGCAACCAGAACAAAGCCCCCCAAAGGCCAGCTCACCTCAGAGATGTAAGCCAAGTGGAAGCTCAGCTAGTCTTCGCCGTCGATATCCCTCATGTCCGTTATGAACCATGCTAATCATCATTTGAACTGTTTAGCGCCGTCAACGTTTCTGTCTTGCCTGCAACCGATAAGATCTTGTTTCAGCCACAAGCGCAGCTCGATGCCACGCATCAACATTTGCTTGGCAGTTTGCTCTTGGCTCTGACACGGTTGCTGATTCGCCTCCGTTAATTACGAGTCCATTTGAAGCAGCCGTTGCTGTTGAAAGATTCATCCTAATCCTCTTTCATGGAAGATGGTTTGCAGACACGAGGAGACACCTTTTAAATCCAAGACTGTAAAACCAGAGCACAGTGTTTCGTAAATTGGTTGTAACCAGCAAAGGGGCTCATTACAGGAAGTGCCTTTGACATTTCATCTTGCATTTGTTGTCCTGCTGTAATAACACAAAGGTTGGAGATGATGGTGTAAACATCACACACCAGATTCTCTGTTTTAAAGAGATATTAAATCCTTCTGTTTATACGCTTCAGATTTGGAAGACATTTTAAAATAAATCCATGAACTATTCTTTCTTTCATCATTGTGGTATTTAGAGAATAGAAACAATTCAGGAACTTCTAATTAAGTTAGAATGACAGATACGTATTCTGTTAAAATAACATGCAACATTTTATGCCCTTTGTATACAGCACTGCTTTATAGCTAATACTGTACAGTCGGTTTCCAAACAGTTCGGTCGTAGGCTACATTCAAGTCCACATCAGCTTTCCTTACTGGAGTGTAAACAGCCCAATTCTGATCCTATCACTCCCCCCCCCCAAAAAAACAACATCTGAATTGTTAAACTTCCATATTTGGTGCTTAATCAAATATGAATCCGATAGATTTCTTTAAGCATCTATATTGAGAACAGTCATGTTGCATTTCATTCAACGTTTTCATCATTGGCGTGAACGGCTGAAGCAAGCGACATCAAGTTTTTCTCTTGTTTTTCTTACCCACCTTCATGTGGTTGTGATCTCCTGACGATACGATCGGCATCCGTTTCTCCGACAGCTTTAAAACCCATCCACGGACATCTGCCTAATGTCAATTGCCCGTGGTGGGACGTCTAGGTTCTTCTCTTGCGCGTGCGGATCATTTTAGGGCTGAAAAGCGTTCACACAAAACTCTAAAGGCTTATGCACCAATTAGTAGTATGGTTTTCATAAAAGAATTAGAACGGAGCATCGAGATCTGCTGTGCCGGCTCCATCCAAGGATAGTATATCATACTTTATGTTTGTGATGGTAGAAGAAGTAGCTGCCTATACGCCTAACTTAACAGCCCATCATAAGACATGGTCACATGGTTGTTATGTAGACTTGGTGACCTTAAGACCTTGCTGCAGATTCCTCGTACATATGCGTTGGACTTCTTTTTTTTAGCCATGCAGCCTTCAGCTACAAGAAACGGACCCTTGTGTAATGTCAGAACACCAAAATCACAAACAATAATAACAAAAACAAATTCTTTTGTTAATTTCGTACTGAAGGTTTTGTCAGAAGAGTCAAACCAGTAATTGAAACACCTTGAATTTTTGGATTCCTATGGATAATTCAGTGATTAAGCCAAAACAGTTTTTTTTTTATATGTTTCCTGAGGCTTTCAAGCAGCAGATTCATCAGAAGGTAACGCAGCACAACCAGCCCTGACCTGACTGACCAGAAAAGGTATCGTTTGGAATTCATTTTCTGTTTTATTCTTATCTCAGACAACCGGCTCTAAATACAGGTTATCCAGATAATCTGAGTGTTCTCGTGAAACCTATTAATCATCGTCACTATTTAGTCACAAGGCAGCAAGCGGCAAGTGATCCTTGCCTCTTGAGCTGACGCACTTTCCACACTAATCCTTTCACTGAACGTGAATAGTTGTCTGTGTGGAGGCCAATCACAGTTCGATGCAATAATCAAAAGGACTAATCAAGCTCTCTGCAGAAGACTCGAACCCCCACCTTCAAGAAAGCCAGATGACATCCTCTTTATCTCCAGGCCTGTTACCACAACCTGCTTTCAGTCTGTGTTGTTGCCCAACTGCATGTGATTTATACAGACCCTTCTTGTGTGCTCACTGCGATGCAATGTTTTTGCTATGTCAGCCATTACCGTAGGATAATCAGAAATATGATTAAGAAAACAAAGTCTACACCAGCTGTCGTGAACAATGTGTGTATTTTACCCCTTACTGCTGGCCTGGCATTCTCCCCGATCTCATTCATTGGAACATGTTTCTGGAGTCGTGCTCTGTCTTGCAGAACTTTTGATTAAAAGCCAAGTCACAGAAAATAGGATCGGTGTAGCTCAGCAATGTCCTGAAGGTTCAAACGGAATATTATAGTGTAAATTGCAAAAAAGTCATTGTTGCAGGGGTAGATTACACAAGAGCTTCCTGTCAGGAAAAATTGTGGATTTTATAACTTTTTGGTCTAGATTTTGCAATTTGGTGTCAAATGGTCGTTTTGCACTAGCTGCTAGCTGCACAACCTTAGTCAGCTCAACTCTACTTTACGCAGTTTGGGTTGTTTTCCATTAGTTTTGACATGATGCTCTCTTCAAGATCTCTGTGCCTACATTCTCTACTTGTGCAAGATTGGGAAAGAAGCCAGTTAATCTTGGTACAACACAGAGACACACAAGACGAGTAACCATATAAACACACACTCAGACCCAAGATAAAGGTAGACCTATTCAAGTAACAGTCATGTTTTTTGACTGTGGGAGAAAGCCAGACTACCCAGAGAGAAATCACACATGCGGGGAAAAAAACATGCAAACCAAATGCAAGAGATTTAAACCTAGGCTGAGATTTTAGACGAGGACCTTCCTGCTGACAGGCAACAGTAATGTCAACTGAAAACCTTTATTTAAATGCATCTATAAAAAATTATAAATATAAAAGTATGAAGCATAATATTACTTTACTACTTTTTCCAACTAGCTGATGATTGCCTAAACGTTGCAAACTCTTAACTTATCATTCAAACCCAAGTGACCTCAATGCTAAAATGCATCATATACTGTGGACAGTTTTGTGGGTCTTCTTTCTTGGGCCCATTTAAAAAATTTTACTGAGGTGGTTTCACAGGCATTAGTTCGACCCACTTAGTTCCAGTTATTCTCATTGTGTGTCAGTCAAACTACCAGCAGCAAAGCGCTTCCTTTTACTAGCTGCAAATTCTTGCACAGGTCACTGAGTTCTTTCTATAGTGGGCCTATGACTATTTATGGTACGACACGTCCTTTTTATACTCACAACACTCATGTAACAAAGTCAGACACGGGGGAAAGGTTTAATTGACTTTTATTTTTTCAAAATAATAAATCATTTTGAAAAGTAGATTCTATTAATTCACTAGTATAGATCTATGACTGGGTTTAAAGAATCTCTTCGTGTGATTCCAGAAAGCTGCGAGAAATTTTACCACAGCTGCGTTGTGGACTTATGAAAAGCCAATGGAACGAAACCAGGAGAGGATAGGACCCAAAATTATTGGCTATGGGAGCTTCTACTGTAGCAACATGGATTGTGTGCTCCTCCAGACTCTGGCACCTTGGTTTTGAATTGAATGCAATCTTCGCTTTTATCCGGAAAGACAACTTTGGACAACAATAGCTTAGTGTTTTTTTTTCCTCTCCTTAGTCCAGTCAAAAAACTTTAGACCTCATCTCTGGTACAGGACTGACTTGAACCGAAGATTGTGACATATGTAGCTGATATCTCGAGTATGGTGACTCAAGCCCCAATTCTCTTGTTGTGAAGTTCTCACAAAATCTTTAACGAACTTTTTCCTCCCACACTATTTCTTCCACTCAGCCTTCCATCGTAGAGCTTTGCATCATGCTATAACACTTGTTTGCTTATGTAATGTCGTTCCTACTGACTCAGAACAACACCCCTACAGAGCACCCCTTTCCCTTACACAGCTCCACCAGACTAGCGGCAGCAGCAGTTAAATCAGCCTGGTGCAACTTAAGGATGCCGTCCTGGGTTGGCCAAAAATGACATTATGTGTTGTGGTTCCTTTGAACAACAAAATAAGAACGATTTTAGCAGCATCTACTGAATGATACACAGAAGGAGGACAGTCGAAAAAAGAAGAACATTTTTTAAAGAGACAGAGGCCAATTTCAAGGCATCAAATGCAGCTATGATGTGAGGTCAAACTTCTTTTAAGTCATCATTGGTAGATGCAGAATCTTTGTTACAATTGAACAACTGTAGGTGCTTGATAATGCTATAGTCTTCCCAATGGTTGTGACCTAGTAACAGAGACTGAAAGACTATGTACGCAATGTTCCCACAGGTCTTCATGCTCAGTTCCCCTTTTGCTGAAATCCTTATATTTGCCTGGTGATTTATACAACACTAATTTAAAACCGCTGCAATCAGACCTCTTCTGTACACGTGGGTCAAGTCGGAGTCCATACAGAAGAACCTGATTGTCACACAGCAGCCCAATGTTTACAAAAGTAATGCTGTCATTTGTTGGTTGAACTTCAATGTTGTTGAGCGGTTGGAGCCAAATTTATCCTGTCTAGCCTCTTCTGGTTCAGAATTATGACACATGTCATCATAACCAAAGGTCAAACAAAATGCAACATGACCGTTCAGTCTGCAGATGATTTGAAAACGATCAGATTTGTCTATGATTCATATTTATGTGCAAACATAGCCTTAGAGGCTCAAGAAACTTTTTAGAAAATATATGATATTCTTAGGAAGTTAAGTTGTGATACCATCCAACATTTAACAATATTCTCAATTCACTGGATTTTGGGATACCATTATATGTAAGACATTTTTATGATATCAGAGTTTCAATTTCTGAATTGAGTAGCAAAAAAATATATCGATTTTTGCTGATATTCCATTTTTTAAACGTGTATGTGTTCGAAGGGCAGGATCTGTATTTTCAAAGCTGGTGGTGACATGTGGTGATGTTCTTTCAGCTGTATTTGGAGCACAAAAGGTGCAACAAACTGTTAATTCGGGGAGGCGAAAGGTGTTGTTGTCGTTGTTGGACAGGATGTGGACAAGTCAAAACCTTATTAAGGAGATTCATCCATGGAAGGGCAAATTTCTCATCATAGTTTGCTATGAAGCAACAGCATGGTTAATATCAGGTGTCTTGACCGTACAGAAGGATCACCATGTGGGATTCTGCGCGTACAAATGCTCTGTGCTGTCTGACAATCGGTGGGGTAATGCCAAGAACGCAGACAAAGACTTAATTCACCCGACTTCAGGCGACGCTGACGATAAAGAAGAACAGTTGTGTCCGTTGTCGTTTGTTTGAGTTTGAGTTTGAGTTTGCGTGCGGAGGCCGGCTGTTTGTTGAGTGTGCAGCAGTGACGGCGAGCGAGCCTTGCTGCTTTTGATTACATCACAGTCAGTGAGAGAAAAATGAGGATTACGCCAGCGGGTCACGTTCTGTCCACAGAGAGAGTCTGCTATCAGGGCTCCGCAGGCGTGATTGTGCTCTCAAAGCAAATAGCGGGTCCTCACAACCCCCTGTAAACCTGGCTGCTTTGCTCAGCTGACGCACCGCAGACACTTGTTTACGAGGCGCAGCCGGCCGCACATAGTTTGTATAATTTTATTTTCGCTTTGAAGATTATGCGGACGAAATAGTCAAAGCTCGGCTAAAAGCACAACATCAACGAGTCAGGGAACAAAACTCAGTGTGTTTAAATGGGATGTACAGTTATTTTAAAAATGTTAGAATTCAAAAGTATGTTTTTACAACAACAACTTATAAGCAGTCGGGAAACATACTTCTCTTTTTTGTGTTAAAAATCTTTTAATGATCTGCTTTGATATTTTAGTTTTAAATGTTTACATTAACTGTAAGTGGAAAATTCTCATAATTAACAATAAAAAAGGCTTTCAGACATACATATATATATATATATATACATATATATATATATATATATATATATATATATATATATATATATATATATATATATATATATATATATATATATATATAT
>JAVLVB010000332.1:117768-129803 GCA_032876305.1 Orestias chungarensis
TTAAACTTGATGAGGGTTTCTCAGGTCTTGATACCAAGTATTCGATCGTATCTGCAATCTAGCTGCTGTTTTTTTTCTATCCTTACAAGCAAGAGTCAAACGTTAAACCACATTGACTTCATCAGGAATTTGGTGCTTCTGTGTTATGAAATCCAACTTGACGTCCTACATAAACTACCTGAGATAGTTTTGGCATGAAAACAATGATCAATCTGTAAAAACCTTATGACACACATCTAAAACTTGCAGGACACAGGACCTGGAGTACTGGCGTTTGACACCTATGCGTCTTCCCAAGACAAAAAACCTGTGGAGTGAGCAAATGAGACAAGTGAGCAACAGCTGATGATCTCAGTGATCTATGTTGTAGAGACTGTGCTATAGATTTGGGTTTCAGGCTGGTTATGACATGCATCCACTGTTTTATGAAATTGTGTTGCATGCAATTTGATTTAATTCAGCTTATTTTCTAATTTTTTCATAGTGCCCATTCCCAACATGTCATCTCCAGGCACTTTACCCTAAAATATGTTGATAAAATCGTTCACACAATATTTTTGATTCTAGTTATCAAGCAGTTCATCGAGTTCAGCTTATTATTCAAATTACGTTAAAAGGTTTTTACTCTGAGGAAACCCAGCAAGTTGCGACAAATCATCGACTTTCAGAACATTACGCAACGTAAAGCAGATCCTACGGCTTCATAGAAAATTCCAACTAAATGACAGTTTGACGGCATGAATCATGTATTTTAAACACTCATTACAGCTTCTGGCGTGACTTTTTTGAGCTTTTGTAAAATACTGGAGGTAAAATACTGACTACAAGTATCTTTTCCTCACTCCTCAATTCCAAACGTAGAAACTTTTTGCCCTGGGATTGTGCTGTCAAAGTAATCCTTTGTGTCACTCAAGATCATAAACGGACGTTATGAATATATTAAAGCTACCCATTAGAAGCTGCTAAAATATGAATACAGAGCTCTCTATCTATCCAATGAGTCTTCCTAAAGTTAAATAATATGTAAACAACTTTTCAAATTGGTGTAATTTGACAATAGATGTATAGAAACTGCTTTGATTTGATGAACAAATATTTGAGCACATAACTGTTATCTTTACGGTTGAAGGTTATTCTGTCACTCGAGGGCCACAGTTTTAGGCATTGGACTGAATCGAGATGACTGAACACTCATTCTCGAATGTTTTCCGGAATTTATCCACTTTTCAAACAGGAACCAGGAACAAAACCAAGCTATGAATGTTGGTGAGTTTACAGTAACACATTTCTGATCCGTGAGGTTGCCAAAGACAAATCTGTGACTGCATTTGAGTGAACAGCAACGTTCCACGGCGGCTTCGAAGCGCGCATTAGGATGTTCCTCTGGCTCGTCTGTCAACTGGATCGGTCACAACCTGGCATAAAATGAGTGGGTCAAAGGGGACACGGCATGAACGCTGACTGCTGGCGGAGATCGGAGGTTTATCTTTCCTGCTCTTTTTATCAACAGACAATTTGCTTGTGCCGACACAGATAATGCAGCTGATTTCACAAGTATGCAGTAAAACAGGAGAAGCGTTTAGTCTGCAGAGCAGACAGACAGCTGGGCGTTAAAGTCCTCTGTGACACTCAGCTGAAAGGAATGTGAGGCATGGGTGGAACTCAAGCTGGCAACTGGTTGCGCGCCCAGATGTAGAGCCAACAGGTGTGTCTCTGTTTTCAGGTAAAGAAGAGTCCACTCCCATGAATATGAGCTCTTGCTAAACTGCACAATCTGCTCCTGTTTTGCAATGCAAATTTATACCATCATCATCACTTCCAAGCGCACCCAGCACTTATTAGAAGATTAAGATACTTTATGGTTTAGAATGCAAATACCCCCCCTGACGTAAAACCAGTTTAGTATGAAAAAATATTATATTTTGAAAACAAGTAGCTTTATGTAATCTTTACGATTTAGTCGAGGAAACAAGGTACAATTTATTTCAGAGAGAAGAGGTTTGACAACTACGGCCCCAGGTGAATGCATCCTTTTAGACTGACGTCACATTCAAATGATTATAACGTTGAATTTACTTAAGACATGATGCCGTTTACAGGAAACAGTGGTTACATCATTTCCTGGGAATGGGAATACCTTTTCAAAGCAGTCATTTCATTGAATTATTTTGAAGTAAGTACATAAAAACATTTGTAGCTAAATTGAAGTCTGTTACATGAAGCCCCCTCTAGTTACTGGCCAAAAGGATTTAGGATCAAATCTGTTTAGAACGGCTACGATTACGTAGCATGTCTTGATGCTTAATTCAGATATTTTTTGTTTCGTTTTTTTGTTTGTGTGTTCATTAAGAAACCCAATTCTACGCGACCGGCATTAGAGGTCAACGTGAGCAGTTCTCGAACCAAAAACATGAATCGATGTAACCACGCGCAGAAGAAGAACACGTCAACAGAGCAACGTTTGCGGAAATGAGGATGGATGCTGCCGTCTGTGGATGGATTTCAGAGCTGAGAAAAACGAAAGCAAAACTCAGCTCCGCTGACCTCAGCCATTGTTTTTGTCCGGATGAGGACTTGTCACGAATGTGTCATGTCAATGACGTAACAGATGGATAAACGTGACATGATTGTTTAGACATGGTTTAATAGTTTGAAAACTGTCGGTACGTATTTGAAGTAGCAGCTCATATGGAAGGAGCACAATTCTGATAGTTCTGAAGGGTTGAAAAGATTGGAAATGGGTTGAGTGAATTTAAGCTCAGCTGTTATGAGTCACTAGTAGGAAGATATTTACTTCAAGTGTGACGCATCCAGTCTATGCTTAAGACTGGGAAGTTGAACAAAGAAAAAAAAAGTGATTTTAGCGAATCGTTTTCATGACGGAGCAAACAATGACGAGCACAGATGGCGCCCATTTTGTACTTTTATATTGTATTCCTACCCAGCATTTTTTAGGGATAACATTGAATGTTAATTTATAGAGGGAGATGTTTTATGCCGACTGTTACACATTTCTTAAAGTAATCAGTATTACAGCCTGGCTTAAAGGCTTTAACGCACAGAAACAGACAACACACGTATGTTCAGCAAATCATATGTTCAACTAAACCAAATAGGTCATATTTTTAATTAGTTGACAGTAATATCAGAATACAAGGAAATACAGATGATACATAAAAAACAACCAAACCAATCATTGAGGTGACCAGGATGATCTGAGGAGACGCCAGCCAAGGTTTATCTGCCGCCATTAAAAAAAACAGAAGAAGAACCCAGCGGTGAGGTAGTCACAACGGTGGGAAAATAGTGATGTATGACCTTAACATGAATGTTTTAAATTGATCATTCATTTATCAACTTAATATACCACATTTGATAGTTGCTAGTTTGTTAAGTTGCTGGGTTCTCTCTCTGCTACTTTCTTCCTCTGTGAACTCGGCTTTAGTTACCGTTATTTCAACCTTGTTAACCTTTTGTTTTCTCTTAGTGTTCTTCTCTCTATAGTAACCAAACCTGGTCTGGCATTCTGTTAGTTGAGACAGATTCTTGGATGAGAACATGGGCCAAGATGCTGCCAGTGACGTTCTACAGCTGCTGCTGTAAACTCTTTTTTTCTCCAGAATCCTCTGCATCTATTTTAGTTTTCTGTCTGTTCAAACCTCCAGTTGGTCGTGGCAGATGGCTGCTTGTACTGAGCCTGGTTCTGCTGGAGGTTTCTTCCTGCTAAAGGGGAGTTTTTCTTTTCCACTGTCGCTGCATGCATGCTCAGTATGAGAAATTGCTGTAAAGTCAACAACAACACAAGCCATTGTTTCTGCCTGCTGATTCCAGAAGAGTGAATGCTGGAAGTCAATGACTCGATGCAATCCGCTGGGGTTCCTTAGATTGGAAACGATTTAAAACGGATTTGTTTATGATGTATCTTTGATTTTAATTGATTTTCTTATAAAGTGCCTTGAAATGACATCTGTTGTAAATTGGCACTATATAAATAAAATGATTCTTAATACGAGTCGCTCAAATGTGTGTCAGGATCGAAATACAGCCCAGTATAAAAATATTTAGACAAAAAAAATTAAGTACTAAATCAAACCACATTTTAGGTTTTATATAATTATGTAAATTAAACAGTAACAAATATAATTGCAGGTTTTTCTTAGATTTCCGGAGGAATGGTTATTAGTTCCTAGAGATGTAAAAAGATCTCATGAATCCGTCTCACACTCTGGTTTGGCAGATCGGCTGAAATTATTCTCAAGCAGCTACGACATCTGGGACTTGGCATCTTCTACATGTTAAACATTCAGAATCTACAGATTCACCTGTTTGAAAAAGAAATGGTTTATTTTAAAAGAACAAATAATAAACTGGGAAGTGGACAATTGACTCGGCTTGATGAAAGCCAAAGCTGACACGTAAAAATATGCTGTTTGACAACATTTGACAGACACAATCTTAGATATTTGCAGGCACTTTATAAAAATTTTGTTTTTTTACCTCTGCGATCCAACAATACTGAAGTTTGCATTTATTTTGTTGCTTCCTCTAATCGCTAAACTAAAGGGCTGAAAATACCGCCTTAGATTTTGACAGACATTAAACAACACAATAAAAGGTTGATGTAGATATATGCTTTGAAAACCTAACATCAACATTTAAAAGTCTTAAAAGAACACTAAAGAAGTTTCCGTTTTCTGCGATTTTAGCGCCAATGTGGACAAAAGCTGTCAGTTTTTTTTGCCTGAATGAAGACTTCATTTCCCATGAGGACCAGCACATAGCGTCGAAAAATCCTGATCTCCCGATCGCCTGCAGTTAGATTGAAGTACATTTCTGTTTCCAGTGGCTGTGTGAAGGATGAATAGCGATGAGGTGATGAATCAAATTGAGCTAAAACAATGTCGTATCATGATGTGGAAAATAAGAGGGAATTGATGTATGCCGTAAAGCAGTAAGCACATTTGTAGTTGTTTTGTATGCCAGGGTTCTTGCCACCCTCCTCAAAGGTGCTTAGTGCCAGTTAAAGGGATACGGACCTACTCGGGTCATGAAAGAGGTGTAATTCAACATATGATCACAAGACTTATGAAAATAGTTTATGAAGGTGTTGAAAAGTTCCTCAGTGTTGCTTTAAAAGCCTAGTTTGGGATTTATGGAGCTGCTTCTGTCCAAAAATATTGATGCAAAACGGTGAAAATACTATTTTTGCCAAAGATACATTTAAACACTTTATATACTTGTTTATGCTATGATGTCATCTCAGGAAATAACAAATACATTTCCAACTAATATTACTTGAATTTTTATAAATTGGACTGTTGCTTCTATTTCTGCTGTATTTAAATAAACTGGTTAAGCACTTTCACTTTTGTCAGCTCTTTATGTGTTACAGGTTATGTAACCTAAAGCCTAACAAGTAAAGCCAGTATGTTGTGTCGCCCGTCAAAAGTCCTAGAATTACCGACTTCCAGCGGTGAAACCAAATGACGCTCCACGTTTGAATAAACAGAAGGTTTTTTTCAGAGACAGAGACAAAGAATCAGTGTGTTCACGAATGTGTTTTCTACTTATGGAAGTCGGGCCACGAGATGAGCCAGGACACCATGGCGGATCATATGACCCGGGATGTGTGGCTTTAAAACTGAATGACTTATTCATGACTGCTTGTCCGTCTCCCCACATGGACTGGGTTCAGCGGCGCACTGTAACTCTGTGCGTACACTTCTGTGTCCCTTTGGCCAAAAGTTCTAACCACAAACATTTAGGTTGGGACCGAAGCCAATGGAAAAAAAGGTTTGATACAGAACTACATAAGAATTTTATATTGATGCAAAACACAGTTGGTTCAATTGTTTTTGCTCAGTGTTTGATGAGTATCATTTTTAACCCCTTACCTTTGTTGTCCTGTAAAACGATAATATGCTGTATGAATGGTGGTAAACAAAAACAATTACTTTTCCCGGTTGATAAGAATAGTAAGACATTTATAAACACTATAACCTGGCTCAGAAAAAAACGGATCAGTCAAGAAGAAGTGGACTTTGTATAACAGTCTCATGTTTATTTTTGTAAGAGGTTTTCTTCAGAAAAATCCCTGAGACGTAACCCGCCCCCCCATCTTCCCATTGATGTTGTCCAGCTGTTCTTTCCTTGCAGATGACAAGCCACCCCACAGAACACTGCTGCCACCACCATGTTTCACAATAGTGGTGATGCACACTACAATATACTCATAGCCTATAAAATCCAGTTTTGGACAGATCACAGCTGAAAACATCTGTTTGCTCTGTCTCCTATTTTTTAATGGCTTCCAATTCTTCTGTCCTTGATTTGTTCCTTTATCTTTAAAATGTGCTCACTAATGTTCTCGAACATTAACGTAACATCCAGGACCGTCACAGAACAGCTGGGTTAACACTGGGATCACATTTTACACAGTTGGACTGCAACTACGAATGGTTCAACATCTAAAGGAAGTTGGTATCAGGTATCAGTATCTAGGGGCTGATAGATATTGATACCACATTGATTGATTCCAGAGGAGTGAATGCTGCAAGTCAATGACTCAATACAATCTGCTGGGGTTCCTTAGATTGGAAACTTTTTCAAATTGATTTGCAATGATGTATCTATGATTTTATAGATTTTGTTGTTAAGTGTCTTGACACAACATCTCTTGTAAATTGGCTCTATATAAATAAACTGATTCTTGATTCTTGATCTGTGTCATTGTGGTCAGACAAATTGTCTTCTAACAGCCTCTACTGACTGAAGTGCCTCATCTTTCACCTTGTATCCGGACACCTAACCCCCATAAGCCTGCGTAATGGCGCTGGCCGGGGGGAGGAAGCGTCAAGGGGAAAGTTTGAACTTTACGACCTTGCAAGCGGATTATTGCACGCAAGCTGAGTTTCACAACCGGCATGGTGAGGCCTTGATCCAACCCTGGTTGGAAAGATTGTGACAGAAACCCAGGGACATCGTCAAGCTGTCTATGGCTCAGGCTGAGAGCTGCTGTAAAAAAGACTCACCTCTACTGCAAATGTTTGGCTTTACTGGTTTCTAAAAGAGGAAATTCAAGTCATCTGCCACTAGAGGGAAGCACCGACATTTGGTAATTACACAACTGTCTTCGGGAGAAGAAAGTGTGTCACTTGGCAACTGCACCCTGGTGGGCTGAGAGGACACTGACCTGAATCTAAAACGAAAGCATCTCAAGGTTGGATTAGAAGAGAGCATTGCGAACGATTAACAAAGAAGCTCATCCAACCGTGACTCCCTTCAGGTCAGAGGACCGGCACCGTGGAATAATGATGTGCAGTAAACTAAATAGCCCAGATCCCACCACCAAATAAACATCATTATTTGTTGGTAGGTTGACTTCAAACTCCCACTCAGGTTTGAAAATAACCCTGCATGTCACAGCTATGAAACTGCTTGACGGGAGGAAAAAAAGTTTATTTTTTTTTTGCTGCATCGGACAAGAAACCACAGGTCGACCACACGCTTGAGATGTTTTCAAGGGTCCGTTTCCACGCCGCGCACCTGGTAATTCGAAGAGACTCATACGATCTAGAGATTTACAGATAAGCATCACCGAGTGTTGCCTCTGAGGCGAAACGAGTGTAGAGATTTAGGTCGGGTGATCCTCAAATCCTTTGGGACAGGAACAAGACACAAACCGTCAACGGCAGAATAACAGACCCTGGTCAAGCGGTGAACATGGTTTATTCAAGAGTTTGCCAACGCGGCCCAGTTTCAACAAAGGAAGTCTGAAGATTCATCAGAGGAAGTTTGTAATCACTGCTAATCTCAAATCTATGAGAGAACGCTGTGTACGTGTCTGGGCCTACTCTCATTATGAGCCGTCTCAACGGAGGGCGCAGTCTGTGGCTTTGAGAGGAAAAACTGTTGTAGAAGTCTACAAGACAATAAAAAAAAACCTTGCCATAAAATATTTTGCAATGAAATATTCTTTGCTAATTATTGTGATTGCAAACTTTCTACAACTCATTTCTTTTCCTTATGTAGTGTAAAGATTTGCATCTTTATCTGGCTTTTCATACTTAATTGAGAAGTACAGAACAGAAAAGATGCTCGGGTCCAATACGATTCAATAATCCATGTTTTAACAATAAACCAAAAGCTCCGGCACCAGTTTTTCTTAACCCTCCTCGTATAATCAGCAGTAGAGTTGCGTGCGTTGTGCGAGGCAGTTGTTGGGGAAGAACCTTGAGAAGCGGCTTCGGACTTGAGAGGAATTTCATTTTAAGGAACTTCAGCAGGATTTCACGTCTGATTAGTATCCGGTTTCTAACGTGCAATAAGTTTTCAGTTTCACCCTCCGTAGAAGTTACTCAGCAAAAGCGAAGAATGATTTACAAAAACTTCTCTCTCTTTGCTTTTTAGGTCGTAGTTTTGCTTTTTGTTTCTCACAGAACTCTCATTTGATGCCAGTACCTCACGTCTGAATAAAAGTTAAACAGAAGGTTAATCAATCCCTTTATTTGCCACAAAGCAACAGTAAATACAATAGTTTCTCATGCTGCTGCACTAGTTTCTCATGCTGCTGCATCAGCCCGGCTCGCACACTTCTGTTTGCAGAAGTGTTTGTGGGCTGCACAGGTCAGGGCGGCGATCAGCGACACAAACCTTCCGAAGTCGACCTTGGCGTCCCCGTTGACGTCCAGGCCTTTCAGCAGCTTGTGCAGTTCATCTGGGTTCTTTGCCGCCTGCATATCAGGAAAACCGAAAGACAGCCCTCCTCCTTGTAGAATCAAGCTTATCTTACTAAATAGGTGTATTTTAAAAGAAAACTTGTTCTTTAGATACCGAAATCGACATAAAAGCTAAACATGAGTTAGCATGTAAAAAAAAAAAAGACTTTTGCAAGTTTTACGTAATGAATAAACTACCAAACAAGGTTTAAAATTACTTTAAATAGCCATTTAAACACTAGGTTAAGAATCTATGCTATAAGGTCTGACAACACACGTCCATGAACCTTTTAACTCCTAGCATCCCTCTCCCGGTCAATCCTGTACCTTGAGCAGCCCGGGCAGCTCCTTCTCCATCAGGGTCTTCACCGCAGCTTTGTTCAGCGTGTCCCTCCTTCAGAGCTGGCGTGTTTATCGAAGGTCTGTATCAGGGTGGCCATTGCCGTGTCCAAATGACTCATGACTGCTGCTGGTTTGATTCTTGGTGTGGTTCCAGGGGAGAACCGGCGAGGATCACAGGTGCAGAGTGGTGGCGGATACAGAGGGTGTGGGTCAAAAAAGAAGACGCAACTTTTAAATCTTCTGAAGCGACAGACCGGCCCCAGTAATGCCAATGGAATTGAAAGGTTGGGCAACGCTGTTTGCATTAGGTGGCGGCTGAATCTATATTCCCACTCCACCCAATGTACATAACTACTAAATTATATTGTGGTTGATTGAAGGCGATGCCTGCCCTATAATGTACCCACAACATGTATTGACTGCTTTTCTTGTGCAAGCATTGATCCGAATATTGTGGGCTGTGAATCCCGGAATCATGGAAACAGGTTGATTGCGGTTGCCAGTGGTTGCCCATACTTGGTGTCCAAACTTCTGCATACCACGGAAAAAGAACCGGAACTTGCTGTCGGGTGCATTTTCCCGTTTTGCGCTTGATTTAGAGTTTCCAAAGGAAAGCAGTCTCTGACCAGACTCTGCACGTGCGCATACAATACAGACAAAAAAAACACACAAACAAACACACAGACACAAACAATAAGTGTTTGAGAGGTGAGTCTCAACTAACATGTACAACTTTCTCACACAAAGGTTTACAGTATAGTTTTGATGTGAGAGACACTCCTTGTTGGTGTTTTCCATCTCATGCTCTCGCAATCTTTCTTTGCTCATGCGTGAGCGAGGTCCCTCTGAAACTTCAGCAGCCCTTGTGTTTTTGGTATTGCGTAATAATCTTCTGTAGATTTTCATCAAATCACCTCGTAAGTGTGAGTTGTAGCTGAGCTCCCCTTCTCTATTTCGGTTTGCGTGGAGTTTTACTTGTATGCTGCCCTCACACAT
This sequence comes from Orestias chungarensis, assembly GCA_032876305.1. NCBI lineage: Eukaryota > Metazoa > Chordata > Actinopteri > Cyprinodontiformes > Cyprinodontidae > Orestias > Orestias chungarensis. The sequence continues at coordinate 127,824 of JAVLVB010000332.1, forward strand.
GCTTGTCTCAACATGTCGCTGCTTCTCCTCTGTCTAACTCTACATGGTAAAATAAAGAAACACTCTCTGGATCTCCTCTATGGGTATGAGATGTGTCTTGCTTATTGAACAGATATCATCTCAGATGTTTATAAAAACAACCTCTGAAATTTGTTAGAACTGCCCATTTTAAATACACCTTAGTATGTATTACTTTGGTAGAAGTTGTCTACTCATTCTGTGAATCTCAGATCTTGGCGCATTTCATGTAGGAGACCATTTAAAGTGCTTTACGTACAGATTAAAAAAAAAAGTCAACTTAAGAGCCTTCAAATAAGAATTACGAACAAAGCTAATTTTTTTATCTGTAATTTCTCTGTTCCTATCTCAATGCGCACAAGGTTTCATTACCTAGAATAGGCCATGTTTTTATTCCGCAAAGTCTCTGTGACTTATAAATAGGAAAGACATATTAAGCTGAATAGGGAAATTAAAAAGAAAAGATTAAGTGAAATCCTGTCAGCTGTCAAGGAGGGTACAGAGTTACACGCACAAAAAAATGTGTGTAAAAGTGCTAAGAGTGAATAAAAATAGTGGGTCCGCTCGACGTCCATGGATATAATTGTTTAGATTAACAGATTAGGCCCAGCGGTCGCACAGTTGTTTTCCTGTTACACTAATAATAATTTAAAGACTCATAGCTTAACAAGCAACAAGAAGCGTCACTCCTTTTTAGCATTGATCCTCTCTATGATCTTCCAATGATCTTGACACATTCTTCTCCAAAACAGTGAACTCTTATTTAAAAAGGTTGCTTGTTTCGACTTTACTCAAAGTAGCAAAGTAACCAATTTTTATTGACCAGAGAAGCTAACACGATACTAGGTAATGCTGGATTTAGGAACTTTATTTATTTATAACTATCACTAACTCCTAAAGTCCTTGTTCCCTCTACACTCAACAGCTACATTTTCACCCCGATGTTTATTGAATTTTCATGTGCAGATACAACTTAAGGGCTGTTTGGTTTTAAATTTATCTGCAACCCCAGGATGAGAGAAAACAGTCTCATCTCAGATACAGATGAAAAACAACTTCTTTCGCTTTATAAGCTGCAGTTTGGTGCTCTTTTTAAGTAGATTCTTGACCAGTTGTTGGTTTTGATTCCTACAGTGAATAAAAGCTAATTATCTTTAAAAAAACAGTAGTTTACAGAAAAGTATTCACCCCATAATGACCAAACCTTTTACGAAGAAGCGTCTTCTTCCTTCAAACTTCTACTATTGTTTCCTGCTGTTTCAAATTGAAAGAAGCCCCCTGCATATCAGAATTATAATTCAGTTCAGCAGTGCTGAGAGTGTTTTACTAGTAGGTGTATGTAGGTTACAGCCAGCAAACATACAGTCTGTTTCATTTTTTTTAAGATCACATCACTGAGACAGGGTGACAGCAGAAAATCAAAGATATTTTGTTTTAAATAACTATAAAGGCTCAAAGCGAGACTCTGGCCGTTTTCAGGCGCTCGTCTCAACTTCCTGCCTTTGACCTATAATGCTGCAGTGCGGCAAACGCCACACTTTCCATTCAAGGTCCCTTTTGTGAAACAGAGTGAAGTTGGTGTGACTTAGTGATGTGGACAACTGCTGGTAACGCGGTTGAGTCCAAATGAAGGTACTTTCACATGTTTAGCCTCATAAAGGTACATGTGCCATGTTTGTACATTTACAGTAATGTGTAATACATCAGAAAAGTACATATAAGAAAGCAGGTGTGATATATATATATATATATGATCACCTCTGCAGGCTGACGGTGACGGTGGTACGTATCGACGTCACTTCCTGTTGTTGCTCCGTGTGTCTGTTAGCGTCTGCTAGCTCCGCGCGCTCTCTTATTACTCCTTATTCTCTGTCCTGAGACGTTTCTAAACTCACCTTCACGTTAATCACACATTTCTGTTGCTCCACTGAAGTTTATAGAAACCGTAATTGTTCTAAACTG
>JAVLVB010000332.1:129903-163681 GCA_032876305.1 Orestias chungarensis
TATATATATATATATATATATATATATATATATATATATATATATATATATATATATATATATATATATATATATATATATATACACGGACACACACACATACTCACATACATACATACATACATATATATATATATCTTAAAGCATAAGTAAGAACAGAGTGAATAAATGACTCGATCATGATGTTGGAGAGGATATGGTTTATATAAAATATATGAAATATTTACACAACTGATTATGTAATTCTGATAAAGAAATGTACATTATATACAAAATGACAAGGGGCTGATGGAGGAGATCTTATTTACTGTCTTTCTTTACTTCGGTTCCCTCGAAGTAATTCACGGAGTCGTACACGACCACGTCGCACTAAACAAAAAACAGATAAATATATCATTTTAACTAGATGTAGGATTAAAAGACGTTTACTGAGCGGCAAATTCAAATGAGGGTTAAAATTTGTCACAACAAAGGCAGTAAACTCTAAAGACTACAAACAGCAAGGATTGATCATTTTCTCAGCTTAAATGAATATCCACCATTGGTACGATCATACTGACCCATTGAGATGAGCCTCTGGACGAACTCGTGCTGTGTTTGTCCATTTCTGCGTCCAGGGAGTCAGTGTGTGGGACTTCATATATCACCCTGACTGCTTGCCCTGACACACGAACACAAACATGTTAACAGGTTTGCATTAACAAACCGTAACGGCTGCTAAAACTCAAACCTGGTCAAACATATTTCTCAATGCAACTGATTGTTAAAATAATAATGTTGAATCTGACACTTTAGGTAAATTATCAGTGTCCGTATGGAAATATAGCTTATGAAGAGATCTGAATGGTTCTACGGAGTTTTTTTGTCTTTACATGTTTTGTAAAAGGTTATGAAATAAGAAAGTTAAGATAAAAGTTCTCAGATGCATTGAGATTCATTTCAGAAACCTTGCGTATGAAATATGATACATTTGGCATTTAAGGGGTAACTGGCTCTAATAATAGCTGCTAAATGTATCAAGTTTCTAAATACTAAGTGCACTTTGAGACATCGGCGCCACGTTGACTGGCGAAACCCGAGTGCCGTTCTATACCAACAACTATGACAGAAAGTCAAAACTGTGGCTTCAGTTTTGTCTTGTCCCAGCGTTATAAATTACGTTTTCTCACCAATATAATCAGTTCTGCATTTTTTTGTCAATTGACTGCAAATAAGACATACTTTTAACACGTTTGTGGTACATTTGTATCTATGGATATTAATACAAATGCCAACACAGTTGCATGCTGGTCGAGAAGGAGTGAATGATGCAATTGAAAGACTCAATGTAATCTGTATTGTTTCTCTAATAAAATTATTTTAGAACATTTGTTGTTAATCAGTGCTGTATAAATAAACTGAATTGAGCTGAATAGTCTGCGATGGACTAGCGACCTGTCCTAGGGTGTACCCTTGCCTCTCGTCCATTGTAAGCTGGCGCCCGCAGACCCCACATGGATATGCCGGTTGAATAATGGATTGATAGATGGAGTTGGATAGTATTAGTGTTTACTGAGCACCACCGACCAAAGGGGCTTTTTTATAGCCAGGTAACCATTAAGCTTTTTAATGGAAAACGAATAAATACGACCAAAAGTTGTAATTATTCTGTGATAAAGAGGAAAACTAAGCTTGATCTTATCTCTAGGTTTTCAAAATGCAACCTCTTTGAAACATTAGTGGCACTTTGCCAACACTTTCACCGCGTTGCATTTTGCATCTCCGACCTCAGACCAACGTCTTATTTGTATAGAGCCTCAGCAAACCCGTTTCTGCTCTAAAACCTCAAAGACCAGCCGCTCAGTTAGCAACCAGCGTTGACCGACTCAACAATACACACGATAGTTTGTAAAATACTGAACACACCTGTGACCTGTAAAGCCTTTTTGGATTGAATAAATTCTCAGCCATAGCTATGCTGAGAGGACAGACGCCAGGCTGAGGCGTCGTATCTCAACGGACCTGACTGCAACCTGACTGGTGTGTTAATGGCAAAAACAAATGACATAGATTGCCTGTGATGCTTTCTGAATTTTCAGATTAGATCCTTTGCACACTGTTGGTAATCACAACTTAAAAAACACTCATAATGCTATAGAGCTCTTTGTTGCGCTATGGATGACAATGTAAGAACGTCCATCTATGATATTGAATAATTTGAATGATTTATTCGAACCCTTTGCTAACCATAAATAATTATTCATTTGTATAATGTAAGGCAATTATCTTGTTTATGGAGCATCTAAATCTTTATTTAGAAAATAACAAACAAAATTCCAAACAGACAAGATGGCAGCTGCCAGTTTGATGTCATATCACGATGATTTCCTCATGTGTTCTTTATAGCTCAGCGTTTTGTTAGTGATAATTTGTCAGTGAGTTTCGCTGATTGAAGTTTTCACAAGGTTGATAAGTCTGAGGAAACTTAGGTTAAGAGCTCATTTATTGTTATTTAATCCCCGAAAGGTAAATACATCAAATAAAAAATGAATACATTTAATATTAACACTTTCTAACTTTCTGACCGAACCTTTTTTTTGCAGATTTTTAAAGAAAATCTTTGTACAGGACTTTAGTTTTGTAATAAAAAAAAAAGCAAATCAGACGTCTTTATTCATTTTAGTAAAGCTTATTTTTGTGAAAGCATATTATAGTGAAAATAGTGATCTTTTAGCAAAATAAGGTTAAACATTATATTGTGTGTTTTTGTCTTAGGAGAACATTCTATATTAGTTTCTAAATCAGAAATGCTTGTAAGAAGATGTTTCTTCTTACCTTGTTTCTTTCGTAGAGTGCAGAAACAGAGGAGAACAGTGATGGCGAGAGAGACCCCGACAGCAACAGCAACAATCATGTGAACGGGCAGTTTTGCAGACTTTTCAGAATTGCTCAGATTATCTAATATAAGAAGAAAAAAAAGATACTTAAAAAACTATCCGTTTGTTTTTTAGGTTAAAAACACTAAGCGTCTTATAGATATATTTTTGTTCAAGATGACAAGCAGATTTTTTATTCTAAATAATGCACCCAGTTCATTTGTTAATAAAACAAAGGCTGTAAGTGAGGTCACCTACCTGGAGCTGTGCTTTTAGTGTTGTTCTCTTTGGTTCTAACTGAGACGGTTGTTCCCTTTCCTTCAGCTGAATTTAAAATTGGTATCTCCTCAATAACCTTGCAGATATATCTTCCTGAATCATTTAGTTTCATATTTTCAAATATCAGAACGGAACAGTTATATGTCTGCTCATTCTGAGAGCCTGTAGACTGATTTATGAGAGTTGGAGTTTTTATCGCTGTTTGGTTTTTTTTCCAATTAATCTTAACTCTTCCAGTCGTCCCGTTCCAGCAGCAGGTGATGCTTCCTGTTTCTCCTTCTTGGAAAGAAACATCGGGACTCTGAGTAACAACAATTGTTCCTGAACAAACACCTAGATAAAGACGAGATGGAGCATAATGTTAGTTCAAATAAAACAAACTGCATGATTTCAGTATCAACCCCAAGACCTAAAAGTTCTTTTGGTCTTTTTGGTGAAAGCGTTGAACTTGCAATGTTTAAATTCGACAATGAAGTTAAGATAAAATGCAAAACAGCAAAAAATACAGAGAGTTATTTAGAATGTTATATTCCTGTTTTTCTTTTATTGAAACTAAGACTTTAGGTAACAAGTATGTCTAAATAAACATCTGTAAAAAGACAATTTACTCATATGATGAAAGTAAATGAGCAACACTGCATTACAAAAAAATTACAACCATGCGAGGTCCAAGTCTTTGTATGCTTATTAATGTTGTAGTCATGAAAATGTCAACATCTGCAACAGTTCCAAAGATAATTCAGTTTTAGTATTTACCAACCTTTAATTGCAATCCTATAAAGTGGAACTAAAACAGAAGTTTGTACTTACTACTCCAAGATGATGGAGCGCAGAGAGAACAAAGAAGCAGACTTCTCAGGAGGAGCTTCATCTTTCCACCTCGATTCATTACTGAAGAATAAGATTCATCTCCTGTTGCTGCTCTAAGTACCACCCACTAACCTCTCACGCCGACGTGCACGCATCAAAACACATGCTTCTAACCCAGAAACATGACGTTTTTGTACTTTTCAACGAGTCTGAACCACAGATTCTGTTCCTTCCGTCTCCGGACGGACAGCAGTGACAGAAACTTCCTCGGAGATAAACTCTGTTTTTGCTTATTACATCACAGAAACTTCACAACTCCCTGAAACTTTGCGGCGAGAAATAATAAAACAGTAAAGTCAGAAAAAGGTAGAAAAAAATGACAGCATGGTCTTTGCGTAAGCTGTTTCTTGATCAGTTTCAGTTTTGTACCTTGAGTCCTTACGGAGAAAATCAGCCACCAATTCAGTCAGCGACAGTTAAACGTAGCTAGCAAAAGCTCTTGTTCTTAGATTACCAATCACTGTACAGACGTCTTTGTGTCCTCTTGGAATGGCTTCTTTAAGTGTCAAGTGATGCAGTTTGGTTGGGAGAGTTACTGGGATCAATGTATGCATGTAGAAGATGCCATGTTGAAATCAGATCTGGAAGTGAAGTCGAAATTCCAGTGTCAAGTCCATTGTTTTATTTGCTCTCTTGACAATCTGTTGCTTTATTTTGGCCTTATGCTGTTACACCACAGCTCACCATTGTTAAAGCACAGAGCAACCGTGTTGGATCCCAAAGTTCCCTTTACAAGAGTATTACAATTATTTTGGAGGGAAGTCCAAATTCGGACGGTACTCCAGTTGAGTTTCCAACCCACAAGTGGGAATTTCCAAGTTTACAAATGGACCAAGCCATTAGTTGGGAGTGTCAAGAACAGAATTTTATTTGGGGGCCCCTCTTGTTAAAAACATGACGTCCACTAACAGTTTTTCAAAACTGATTTAGTAGAATGCTAAATAGGGGGATCATTTTTATCGGCTGAACCTAAAAGCAGTCAAGGATGATTGGTTATTATTCACTGAGATGTATTTATGAACAAACCGAGAGTGGGAGGAGCTTCTGGATTTAAAACTGATAAGTTATCTAGTGAATTAAACTTTTTATTGATTCATTATATTTTTTAGCCTTGTTTACTTTATTCTCGCCATTCAATGTTCTAAATCGTTCTTTCTAGTCACACACAAAGGAAGTGCAAATAGGAAATCCAATGTAAAAGGTTATGAAATCCAATGCTCACAGAATTATAAAACATAATACCTCTAGGGTTAGTGTCAGTGTTTGGAGTTCAGGCAATCAACAGCTGAGCAACCAAAGCTATGAAATAACACACTCCAGTGTGTTTTTCAGTTTAAAATGTTTGAAACCAGGTGCTGAGAAAAGAGTGGAAAAAAAAGAAATGGTCTTTTGAGTGTTTAAAAGTAGCGTTTGACAGTTTATCGCTTCTAACATAAAAACAATAAAGTGATAAGCAGAGGATTTTAATCCACAAACATGAATTCTTCATCTGTGGGGTTGAAAATTCCATAATGAAGAATCTTTATAAGGTTGCAATAAAGTACAAGAAAATTTGGTTTTGCTACAAGAGAAATTCGACCGGATGGAATCCTCCAACATTAGGAGATGGGTTGAACAAATCCAAAAACATTTAAGACAACCACAAGGTATGAAACGTAACACCTCAAGTTTACCCTAAGTTCTGAAAGTCTACGAATAGCAAATGAATTTCGCGAAAAAACTGTCAATCATGGTGGGTTGAAAAAGGATTTTCCGCTTTTGCATAACATGCGACACCAAACAAAGGCTTTGATGCGATAAACACAATTACACTCAGTCTTCTGTCACGGCATGCCATCTCACATCTTTTTAAATCGAAACGGTGACTTTGCATTATTTTGCATGTGTTAACAGTTTAAAAGAAGGGGTTCAATAATCTACACAGTTTCTACAGATGCATGCAGCTGTAGACGTTACTCTTACTGTTTCCTTCAAGTCATGATCAGGACATGTGTTGTCCTTTAAGTGAGCTTCCACTGGTAGCTGGTGGGATGGTTTGGTGTTAACCACATCCTCAGTTTGCTACCTCCCTCTGAGAGGGCCAAGATGTTCGTGTTAGCCTGTTGTTTCTCATGACTTTGTCCTTACTTCTCTGTACGGCTTTATGACAAAAGATGGTATGCTGTGATAGATGGCTGAGTGTCATGGTGTTGATCGTATTAAAGCCTTCATTAGGTGTCTCACTGTGTTTCAAGTTTGATAAAGCAGAACATGTTCTTCCAATGCACCATAAACCTCAATAATCCAGACTTTCAACTCAATCCAGTGTCTCTGTATTACAGAATATGTTTTGTTCTTAACATTAATGAGGTCTATGAGCAATTAACATGTAAATATGTATACATTTGTGATGCCATCAGGTTTTTTTTTTATTGGTTTGTGGCAGCACAGTGCTGCAGCATTCCCTACTGGCTGTAGGCAGTGACTACAATGCAATTATGCAATCATTTGAATTTGTAACATGTAAAACAAAGAATACAGCAAATATTTTCTGGACAATGTATTTGATAAAGAAAAAGAATATCTGACAATTGTCAGGGATAAATACATAATTTTTGTAATTAGCGCTGTTTGATGTTCATTGAGTTTTATAGTTATGGATAAAGGCTTTTGAATTTTCTGCAGCTTTGTTTGTATGTACTATGATTTGATGAGGGTTGTGGTTTGTTCTTTTTCTTTCTAAATATGAACAAAATTATCCATTTTAGTAATCATAGGTTTATTCAGTTTAATGTCGGTTAAGTCTGAGACTCGAGCTTAGGCTGTCATAATGTTACTCAAGCTACTGACCCACATAAAAAATGAGGACTCAGGAGTACAATTATGAAGTTTATTGAAAGAGTTGAATTTATCTTGGAACCACAGTTGATCAGCAGCAACGGACAACGAAGGGGAACCAGAGAGTATCGGCAATGAGGGAATCCAGAGGCAGCAGACAACGAACAGTTCAGGGAGAAAACTCAGAGGGGGGGCAGAAACGAAGTGGGAGACCGGAGACCACTGAGGGGTAAGCAGAACGGGTGAGGTGATGCGGGCGGAGCGTGACGAATAAATAAACGCTCTTACTTTGTTGGTGGATGGTGGAACACCAGGAGGAGTGAGTGGTGGGTCCTTTCAGTGTAGGACGGTTGTCCAAGGGGAGAGCACGGCAGATGGTGGAATGCTGGAGCGAGCAGAGAAAACCAGAGGATTGTGATGACCGGCGGGATTCTTGAGGTGGTATGTACAATGAGATGGAAGGAACTTGGGTGGAGCACAGGAGATGATGAGGGGCACAAGGAGGGGAAAAACAGAATATCAAAATAATCAGCAAATTAACTACAAAAACTCTCAAAAGGTGAGGAGGACAAAATAAGCAACTGGAGAACTAAGGCAACTGGAGACTAGAAAAACTGAAACTACAAAACACGGCTAGAGAAATAGAGGCACAAAACGTTAACTAAAGAACAAGTAAACCTTACAGAACACACTAAAAACTGGCACTGAGAGCAAGAGGTTACAGGAAGCAACTAATACTCAGGCGACGAGTAGCTGATCCACCGCTCCACTTATACTGGTCCAGCTCGTTACTGCCAAGCGGTTGCACCTGGCCAGGTGACCAGCTGGAGAAGGTGCTCCAGCAGATAAGGCTCTGGCGAGTGGACAACCTGAAAAGTCTCTGAAAAGACTCAATCTGACATAGGCAAAATTCATCAATGTCAAAACATAGTTTAAAAGGTTTATTGGTAGGTCTGCACCACAAGCTGATGATTCCATAAAGTAGGCCATGGCCCAGATCAATAGTAAGAAGTCAAAAAAGTGGTTGATTTTGAAATGATGGAGGAAAGAAGATATTTTCCTGTCAGGTCAGGAGATGATGAGTGGGAATGGGTTATGGTCATTTTGTTCTACATCCAGAAGGGAGCAATCAAGTGATAAACGATGAGAAACAGGAGGGTAAGCCATGTGAATTCCAGCTAGAGGAGTTCCAGGAGGATATCTAGAGGAGTAGAGGAAGTCAAGATGGAAATTCCTAAAAAAACAAACAAACAAACAAAGAAAAACAAACAAACAGGGAGGAAATGGGGAAACTAGACACAGGATACCTTAACCTAAGCATAGATAGGAATTGGAGTTTTCAGAGAAGATATGACCAAGATACAGTAAGTGTAAGAAGCTCAAGGAAAATACAACAATTAACAAATGGCTGGTTGCCCTTTATGTGAAAACAATGTTTCTCAAGGAAGCTGCTTCTTTTTAAAGGAGCAGTACAGCAAGTTTATTTTACAACCTAAGAGGTGATCAGCTGCAAACTTTGGGGTAAACTATGTTATGGTATCATCACTCCACACTAAAGAAAACGTCTAATGAACCAAATGTGATGCACATGATACTCACTCCTTCGTTTCCTAAAGTCATTCTGTACGACATAAAAAGTATGAAGTATAAATAAAATCAAAGAAACAAGACTGAATGACAGAACCAGGCTGCAGTGTTTTGGCCCTCAGCTGCACCTTTAAACTGGGAAGCATGTTTTAAAGTTGTTCTTGTTTTACATAGAATATAATCAAATTATTATTAGATTTTTGTAGGACTGCATAAGATTGCCCTTTAAATAAACTTTAATATAAATGAAATGACTCAACAGTTTTTTTGTTTTTGGATTGCTTTTTTTATTTGCTTGGTGTTCATTTTACAGTTTTTGGTGCCTTGGGTGGGGGGTGTTGGTCAGTGGAATTGGTAATGTCAAAACCTACGCCCTCGGCTCCATGACAAGCTCTCCCAGCTGACTGCTTCTGACTCCATCTGCAGGTGGGTCACTGACTTTCTTTTTCACAGAAAGCAACATGTGAAGCTAGAAGAACATGTCTCTGACTCACTATTTCATTTCTACACAGTAGTCATTGATTTCATCCTGTCATCCATTGTCATCATCTGGTAGACTGCTGCTACTAGCAAGCATCAAGGCAACCTATGTCATCCATTTACATAAAAGTGGAGACCCTTCTTGTGATAACCAAAGGTTATCACAAGAAGGATCAACCCAAACCCTAACCCTAAGGGTTTCAATTTTTGTAAATGATTTAGAAAGAGATGTTCAAGCCAAATTCTATATGCTGATGGTATGGTGGTTTACACCCAGGCTTCTATCATTTTAGCAGAGGTACTGGAACTTCCGGCTGCATTTCAGACTTTGCAAAACACATTACTAAGTCTAAAACTTGCTTTAAATAAACAGAAAACAAAGTTTATGGTCTTTTCAAAAGCTTGAGCAAAGCTACTTGACAACTGCGGCCTCTTGTCCTTAGATGGCACCCCATAAATGTGGGCCTTTGTAGTTGCACAATGCAAATTCCTGCTGTAAATATTATAGGTCCGTACAAGTTTATTTTACAAAGCAGGTTGAAGAACCTTCTGCTCCAGAGATGAGGGCTCTAGTGAAATAGGAAGCAATAATCTGTAAAATGGATGTTGGAGAGGCTAAAAAGCTGGCATAATAAATCATCACAGTAAAAAATCATAATAAACCGTGTTGAAAAATGTGGATATTGTTGGTCTTTCTGTCTGTAGAGTCAAGAATATTATGTCACTCATGGGAAACACACCATTTTAGATGCTGTTTTCAATACGATTAATAAATTGATTCATTTTGACATTTCCAAGACGTTTAAATTGCTATCTATTATGACAGTATTTCAATATTGAAAAATATATAATTCTACAGTGGCTAATGGCACAGGCTGCCCTCATGATGTTAAATAATATTACTCGACTGAAGGCCCAGATGAATACGTGGTAATTTAACTGATCAGAAAACATACACACACAGATAGGAACATTAAAACACAGACAAAACATTCTGGTTTCTGATAACCATGACAGCATGATCTGTAGCATTCTAACCACACAGGATAAATTAGTTACTGCTGCTGTGAAAGAGTGTTGAATTTTAAATAAGGACATCCAGAATAATTAGCCCTAAGGACTTTTTGGTTTATTCATGCAGAATTGGGATACAGTTGTTTTTAAGTTATTTTTGCTGGAAGAAAGAAAATGTGGCAAAATAAATAAATAAAGTGACAGTAAATTAATAAAATGACCACTTCTGAACTAAAACTGTCTCTGAGCATTCCTGCCTCAGTTAATAAAGTGCTTTGAGGAGAAATAATGTCATTAATCTCATAATTTATGTTCTGTAAGGGTCGACCAGATCCCTGAGGAAGAATGCGATTTGATTTTAGGCTTTAAAGGGTCGCCCAAAACGCCTATTTCTTATCAGTAAGGGTTTTGAGTATTTTTTTTTTTTAAAACAAAACAAATTTTTTACTGATGTTGGAATTCTGCAGCGACATCACTGTTAGGTCTCTGACATCACTGAGGAAGAAATCCATAGAACCTGAATCTGTATCATGTGACTGAGAGCAAAACTCTATCTTGACCTTTTCTGTAAAAGTCTTTGACGAGTCAACAGGTACTTAACCTAACAGCTTGAAGATAACAGAGCGACAAAACCTAAAGACAGTTTAGAATAGATAACTCAACTCCCTCTGAACACGTCAGGTCAGTCTTTACTCCAGTTTTAGGTATTTTCTGTTTCTAATCGGTTTAGTGCGATCCATTTCCGCATCAACGCTGTTTTGAATTATTAACATGATGTTGCATGACTTTTGAACGGAACTGGTTGGACTGGCTTCAGTTTCAGAGAGTTAGTGTAAATGAGGTTTTATACCACAATTCTCAAAACATAATTCACCAAAAGTCTTAAAAAAAGAGACATTGGCTGTTTTGTTGATATGATCCACGAAGGCTGTGGCATAGAGGGACATTGATAAATGTGGCACCACTGACACCAGAAAATATAACAAATATCAGTTTCTCAGTTGATTCCTGTAGTTTTGTAAGTTGTTGATAGGAGGAAACTACATTAATCCTTATAAAACACATTAGGGGTTGTGGTTGTGGTGAAAAAAAGTAGTAGATATTTTAAACATATCTTGTAAAAAAAAATGACATTATCTTTATGTAATAAAGGTGATATATGTTTTGTGCTGTAAGATACAACCAAAACTGTTCGTAGTATAAATATTTAAAACCTAGTTTCATATTGTCCTATGTCACAGAAATCCTGACGTCAGGATGAGTTCAGTGAACTCAAGCGATTCAAGGAGCTCCGTCTCCCACGGGACGCTCACTGAGGAATTTGGCTGCATCCTTGCAGAGGAGCGGATGACGTTTGAAAACGTTGGTCCCTTTGATTGGGACATTGTAGAAGAGTTTCTTAAGGATAAGCTAAGCCCCTCTCCTGCTCTTCCTACTGTTACCTCTGTGCCACCAGAGATCACAGAACCTCAGGTTAATCGTGACCTATGTAAGAGTTTGTGGAATCATGGAGATGTACAGAGCTCTGTAAAGGAGCCCGTGGGAGAATTTGAGTGGTTCCTGGCAGACAAGAAGGAGTTGTCTGAATGCTTGGCTCCCTCTGACTGGGAAATGGTAGAAGACCCTCTGAAGGGGAAGATCAGCACACCTCCTCCTGCTATTATGCCAGCTCCACCACAGATCGCAAGTTATCAGAACGATTCACACGTCAGGATGAGGTTCTTGGAGGAATTCAACTTTACTCTTAGAGAAGAGCTTAAAAACAAGGTCCCCACTAAATCTCAAAAAGTAGAAGACCTTCTCAGGCCTCCCTCTCCACATGTTCCTCCCCCTAATGTGATCTCTTTATCACCACAGTTCAAAATGGATAAAACTGTGGTCAGTCACAATGAAGATCGTAGTTCCATTTTCTGGCCTGCTCCTCTAACACTAGCAGCTCAAGCTCCTTCCAATCCTCTCCGTCCTTCTGTGATCATTGGTCCATCACAGTCCAGGGTTGGGATAAATTCACTGAAGGAGCCGGATTCAAGGGCCTCAGTCTTCATCAAAGAGGTCATTGAAGATGTCGAATGTCTCCCTCCAGAAAAGAGGGCAAAGTATGGCAATGTGGCCCCCACTGGCTTCATGATAGAGGAATTTCCTTTAGAGGGGGTGAATCTCTCACCTCCTCCATCACCGACCCATTCTTCTCCTCCTCTCTTGCTTGAGAGACCATATTTCCTTAAATGTAGCACTTCGAATCGTCAGGGTGGAGTTCAAGGTCCACCTCCCCGTTTTACACCTGGTGCTCCTTCTCTGGTTCTTCCTGGCATGCCACAACCGAACAGCAACCTGCCAACAGGAGCCGCTCATAGTCAGGGGGAGGTAAGACCGTTAAGGGACAGATGGTTTTTTATTAATAAATACACTAATCAAAGGTTTTAAACTGTCACCTTAGCTAGATTGATTATGATAACTGAGATTAAGTAAATTTTAGGCAATCTAATCAGCTGCCGTCACCGTCTTCTGAGGAACCCTTGCAGAAAATATAACTTTTAATTTTAAACAAGCATTCCTGTTGTATGCTGTATTCCTATGGACAGTAAAAAAAGTGCCATTATAAAATAATAATTAAAATCTGTTATAATCTTGTTAAAACTGTGAAGAAAAATGTATTATGACTACATAATTGTGAGGGTATAAACCTTAAATAAATGAATTTATATATATCACGTATATGATTTAAAAAGTGATGCAAGTTGACGCGCTCTCGTGACCTTATCAGAGATATTTCAGATGTTTAGGTCACATATTTGGTCATTCAGAGAAAGATTTGATAACTTCAAAAGCTATTTATTTGTTGTAATTCGGCACTCTTCGCTCTCCACACATTTCCACTGAGTTCCTGTCTATGGATTATTGTTACACAACCAACAACTCTGGAAACCCTATAACTACTACACAAAGAGGTGGGTAGTAACTAGTTACATTAACTTGAGTAACTTTTTAAAAGGTGGTTTTACTGCTCCAAAAAGTATTTTACTAAAGTACTGCTGTTGCAAAGTATTCTTACTCTTACTTAAGTAACATTTCTGGATACTCCGCTCACTGTGAGTAACTTCACTCAAACAAACAAGAATATTTGGACCAAAAAGGCACCAGACACAGACACAAACCAACAGCTTTTGGATAAAAACAAAAAATTTAAATTTTACTTAGAAGTGTTTCTTCTGCTTCCAAATTCTGCTTGTAATTATTGTATTTACAGCTGAAGTGCGTACTATAGAATGCTAAATGTTTGATTATGCAGTTTCAACACACTTAAGTAATGTTAGAAATGCTAAAGAACACTTTTCTGTAATCTGGTGAGTTTTCTACCCAAGCAGTGTAACAAATCTGTTTTATCCTTTTTTTCGTCCAGATCCTGCAGAGTTTACCTATTAGCAACCTCCCTAGAAATACTGTCCTGCAGCCCTTTTGTGTTGTGTAAGTAAAACACATATTATGATCAACCAAGGACTAAACACGTGGCGCTTTAATTCAGCTGCTCCTAACGTCATGTTACTGTGATTCTGTGCAGGAACGGACAGGTCTTGTATAGCATTGTTTCTCCGCCTCCCCTACCCATTGCTTCCAGCTCAAAGTAAGATTCTATCAGATTCATTCAAACTGTTTCATCCTCTCATGTTTCGTCTCTGTGGTTTGGGTTTGTGTGGGGATGACGATCGTCTGTCAACATGGTCTTTTGTCTCAGCAGCAACAGAAAGCGGAAGAATGGCCTGGATGATGCTCGGCCCTACGTGAAGAAGCCACCAAACGCCTTCATGCTCTTTCTAAAGGAGCAGAGACCAAGGGTGCTCAACATGAACAACAGTGAGGCTGTAAACAGCGTTCTGGGAGAACGAGTAAGTCAGAGAAATCGTGAGCTTTAAGGAAATTACCATCATATTAGGTCTATCAAGAAACACTTATCGGATGGTTTTTTTCAAGTCAAAATTCGCTTCTGTAGCACCTTAAAAAAAGACATTGAAGGAAAACCTAAGAAAAGAAAAAAATAGGTTGTGATAAGAGAAAATCAATTCTGTAGCTGAAACTGAGGAAGTTCAATCCAACATGAGCAGAGTTTGAAACCAAATCAAATGATTGAAAACAATTAGAAAATCTTAAGTAGCAAAATATTTAGTATTCCCTTTTCTACGAGTGGGATCGACTGGCCCGTTTAGCATAACAGGGTACTGTCGTGTTTCTACAGTGGAACTGTTTGCCAGAAGATCAAAAGGCCAAATACTATGAACTGACCAGGGAGGAGAGACAACAGCACGAGCAGGAGCCCCCTGAGTGGTCTAACAACAAAGTAAGAGCACTCTGTTCAAACACGGTCACTTCAACAGACTAACTCTGATGAAACGCCAAGACTCCAATTAGTTTCTCTCTGCTGTATTCTGAGTTTCCATGTGTTTGTCTTTTAGGGCAAGAAGAGGAAGAGGGCGAGACAGAACACCTCTGAGAGCAGCAGCAGGGCCTGTAAGACGGATTTTTATCCATCGTTACCGTGTGATAAAAACGACAGACACTTCACTGAATGTCATAGTTTTTTTGCGGGGTTTAGATTTTCTTATTTATTTAAGGTGCCTTGAGGAGATATTCAAATCCTAATTTGTTTCAGAAAGTTTGTATGCCGAAAACTGTGGAATTATATAGGGGTGTGAATACTTTTTTAAACCACCAGGATTACAAAGTGCAAACATAAAGGTTTTACTTGAATGCTTCCTTACTGTCAAAAATAAACGAATGACTTCAGATTCAGTTTTAATGCGTTTCTCATTTTTAAAGTGACACACTCTGCCAGGCTCACATTTCCAGGTTTTTCATCCAGGTTTCAAATCTTTTTTGTGGATGTGTAGCTAACAGAACTACTATAAATGTTAGTTGACTAGACGGTGAATTGTGGGTTCGCACAACTGTGTGGGATCGTGCTCCTTGTGGCAGGTTTCATACACGTACACCTAAAGCACATTTATTGCTACAACTGTGTAAATGTTTTTATCACTTCATCTCCCTCTAACCTTTTGTTCTCCGTTTACTATCTCCAGACACTCCAAAGGGCCTGCTGCATTTCCCTGCTTGATCCCCGACTGCGCTTCGGAGTTGGCCCCGGACCATCAAGGGCCCAAAGCAGAGATTGATTTGCATTCTGCATTGACTCTGCATTCCCTCTTTATACCAAATTAACTTGTTTTTGTCTGCATTAAAAAAAGAGGCCTGATTTCATTTTTTTGTCACCCAACAAAAACATTAAAATGTCATATAAATAATGTTCATTCGCAGTAATATTTGGTTACTGTACCTCTACTAATTAGTAACTAAACAAGTTTAGAGTAAAACTCTGTGTAGAAGAGCTACTTTTATCTGATATTAGCTTAAGTAATAAGTTGTGTCGTATGTGTAGATTTTTTATTTAATAGTCTGGCAGGAGGCTCATATACACCAATCTAGTTCCTATCTCTGGAGGTCACTTACTATGAAAGGAAGCTGAAGGTTTACTAAAAAAGGACAGTGAAAGGAAAATAGGGATGCACTGAAATAGGTAGGAAAAACGTGTTGCTATTTTAATGGCCGTTTGGTATTCATTTGTTTTTGGAACACCTAAATATAATATATAATTAAGTTTTAGCATCTCAAAGACTTTGAGGTCTTTTTATATTATTCCACCTATTGTAGCAGGGTAACGGCTCTCTCAACATGATGCTATCACAACCTTACTTGTCAGTCCTCATTTCGGATCTGACACTTCCTCCTTGGTTATCTCTCACTCAGTCATAGCTGAGGTTAAACGAACGTCACTGTAGACACTGATGCAGTTCATGCTCAGCCTTAGACTCTGTGGTTTCTGCCTTCTTCCTGAGTAGTTTCTTCATAACAGGACATGACATTTTGGGTCAGATGATCTACACTTTGACAAAAGATGTGAACATAAACAGAAATCTAAACCTCGTTTTGTTTGGGCTTTTTAATTAAATGACTCTTGAAGCTGGATGGATTTAACTCGGTCTGTGACAGGGAATCAACTAAATAAAACAACTTTTCCATTTCTGATAATAAGAGAAGTCAGAATTACACCAGAAGGTTTTTAATTACTATAAAAAGTTTTAGGTCCCTTTAAAACTTGACATTTAAAAATCTGTTTATTCTTTTCTGCCTGTTTTCATAAATTCCAGTGAGGATTAGAGAAACCCAACAAAACCCCTTGCTTTTGTTTTTGATTAAAGGTCTTTATGTAACTTGTCCATTTTGTTCATATAAAGTCCTGAATTAGAGCAATATTCCACACATTGATTTTTCTCCACATAACTGCATTTAAAGTATAATTTTAAATGACTAATTAAATTATTTAAAGAAGATAAAATCTTGCTTTTTCTAAAAAACAGGTACTCTGGGTGTCTGATTTATGTTATCATCTGAGGTTTATATAAACTAATATTAAGCTCCATCATGTCTCCAGGTGTTTCTTCAGTCCTGATGTTTCTTTCCAAGAAGGAGAAACAGGAAGTATGACCTGCTGCCAGGGCCGGACCAGGAGATTGTTTCAGGCCAGGAGTCAGTCATGTTACCAGGCCACCCTGGGCTTGCCACGCATGCCTGTTCCCACACATACATGTTCACACCCACACCTAAATGCATGGGCACCAGTAAAACGCATTTGTGCACTAACTTATAGCAAATTCCAAATAAAAGGCCACCTATTAGACCTACAGTAAGTTCTGAGGTTGTAATATGGAGCAACTTTACTGCTGTTAACGCAATAGTACTAATAAATAATAAAGATTTTACATAATAAAAAGTGTCTAAGTTAGAGCTTTATATAGTCAAATCATGTAAAAATACACTGCCTCAGTGGGACATCATCATACCGTAAAATACTAATGAACACCAACCTACAGTAAACCCAAGGTTGGAAAACACAAATGTTCATGTTTGGTCTACGATACATAACAGCAAATAAGCAGCAGACAGAAATATTTAACAACACAATCACTTAATAGAATAACGCCAAATTGCCAAGAAAGCTATTATTACAGTTGAGAGCCACTTATGTCAATGCTAGCGTCTGGTAGTGTTCATGTGTTGTTGCTCTACTGTAGAAATGGTTTTGTAACTTCTCCCAAATGCTCTAGTTCTCCTGAGGTACCAGCAGGACTGGTGTCATCACCATCACCACCTTTGAATAGCAAACAAATGTTTACAGTTTTTCCATAGAGTGTATTTCATACAGTAAGATTATGTAGCCTGTCTCACTGATTTGGCCTTTTACTCATATAAACGATAATAATAAGATTATATCTGATTAGCTGGAAAATAAAGAAATAAAAAAATAAAAAATAATAATAATAAAGTGGCGTGTAAATCAGTGATTTTAACATCCCAGTCCTTTTCTTAATTTCAAGGTGAAATATTTACACTGTAGACTGAATGTGGACAGCGTCAAGTTCCTTTAGGGGTCTATGTTTAAACTTTAAACCAAAAATGTTGGTACGAATTATTAAATTAATCAAATTAAAATATATATATATTTAACCTATTTGTGAATAAATAAATCTGTTACTTTTCTGCATTTTGCCACGTCCTCCTCCAGCGCCTTTCTCTTTTTGTCTCTCTCCCTCTCTCATCCTGTTACCCGAGTCCCTTCTCCTCAGTTCTTGCACCAGACACACCTGCGCCCCTTCCACCACACCTGTGTGGTTGATACGGAGCTTTGGGGCGGGTCTTAATCCAAATAAACCAATCTTCTTTCCCTCCTCACATGCTTCTGTTCTGTCTATTTGATATTCGCACTGCTGGCAAATGATTATTATTCTTTTACAGAGACCCAGGCCAGCAGGCCAATATTAGGCCAGCGCTTCAGGAATACTCCCGGTTCTCCCTATGGTCAGTCCGGGCCTGCCTGCTGCTCCGTGATATCATGTGTTTGTCTGATCTGCTGTTTAGGAAATCACAACAACCAGTGTTTCAGCATGCCCTCAAGTGTCTGCTTCTCTCACCCTCTTCTCAGCAACCTCCTCCTAGGAAAGCCGAGAGCAACGTCGGGGGGTACCTTAAAAGCTTTTTCAGATTTATTATGTTCGCCACATTGTTGTGTTGGAGCTGACCAGCGATGTGTTTCAGTTTTCCGGCGCTCCAGAGGAAAACGACATACCCCAACAAAGCAGAGAAGAGCAAGAAGAGGAGGAAGCAGAGGAGAGAGAGATGGAAGGAGCAGCAAGTCCACAATAGGGGAGTGTGAACTTTGTTGCATACCTGCCAGATGAGCTTGAAGACAACTGTTTATATTCAAATGGTTATGATCAGCACAGCTAAAACCACAGACAGAAAGAAAATTAAATAATCTCTGTTAAACACATTAAACAAATGTACAAGTGTAGACAAAAATGTTGTCTTAAACGAACCCTAAATTTTTTTTCTTCTAACAATGAGCCGCCAATGTGTTCAGTTTCACAGGTTTTTCATTACAAATCTTTGTCTACTTTAATTGGGGAATTTACACTTTTTAGATCTACATTACAGAAGATGGAGACCAAATATCTCCATCACAAAACAAAACTTTTTCCCTTCTCAGCTTCATCAGTTTTCATGAGTAGTGATGTGAAAGTTCTAGCATGGATGAAAGATCAAAACGCATCAAATGCTTTTATTTTCCCAGATCCTTGTCTAGGTGTTGACAGGGCCTTAGTATTGGTCAGAAAAACCAGCAATGGACAAAACAAGAAGTCAAGGCTAGGGAAGGAAAATCCAGGTGCACAAGATGTCTGCTTGTTTTTGAATTACCAACTGTTGAACCGCACAGGAGACGTCATGTTTCATTCTCAACAGGGCGCTGTCGTTGTTTAGAAAGAAGCGGTTCACATAGGTTTTATTTTTACACTGTCCCCTATGTGTTAAAACAACTCTCCATGGCGTACTTGTGCCTGTTTTTAGAAAAATACCTGGCTAAGTGTGGATGCAGGTCTCAGGTAGAAACCTTACAGGGTGATAGACTCTAACTTTAAAAAAGACAAAAACGCTGAAAACAATATGTTTTTACTTGTAGAATCTAAATTGTAGCTAAATAGATTTGCTGTTTTCTAGAATCAGCTCAGTTTTGTTTTATATACTTCAATTTGTCTGCAGATGTCCTCTTAAACCAGCAGATATCAGATTCAATCTCATTTCTAAATATAAAATATGTCATCCAACAAGTCCAGTTACACAATGCAGTCAAATTCAGCATATTATTGTAATTCATCATTAAGGCCCAGCTGGGTTCAGATCTAAACCAACTACCAAATTGATGGAAATGACTATTGTGTACCACTATGCTTAGTCTTTATTCTGCTGATGGTACTAGTAGACCCGTTTGGTTTGGTTTGGTTAAGCATTGCTGGCCGATTCTTAACAGCTTGAATTTAGACCAAAAAGCCAAACGGTGTTCAGATTAACAGCCCACAACACTGTTTAAACCTGTGGTGGTTCTGAGGCATTTTATAAGATTTCAATTATTGACCTAATACCAAACACCAATACCAAATAAACCTTGTGAAGCAAGTCACTGAGGTTTTTATTTCCCACTAACCATCACAGAGACTGAAATGACTGCATTCCGGTCCGATTTCAAGCTAGAACCCTTGTTTGGTTCTTGGTTTCAAAAAGCAGATTATGTTAGAGACTCGGTTGTTTACGAGCTCAGTACAGGCCACCAGTATTAGGTCTGTTCAGAGGAAATGGCCTCATGCTCTGCTTTGGACCGTTAGTGCGAGAGACAAACAGGAAGGCAAGCCACAAACCTCATAAAGGCATACAGCCACCACGCTGCATCAGCCTTCACATAGAGATGTGCGATATTTCAATAAATGACAGCCTGCAATTTCACTAACATTAATTTAGCCTCTCTACCTCATCTCTACATTATGATCCATCAACCCGCTCCCTAACCGACACATTAGACTATCCAGAACTGTTTCTCGCTTTTATTATTACAGCTGCAAGAATCGCCGCATCTGTACATTCTAGTTTTTATGCTTCACGTCATATAAATCCATTTCTTAAGGAATATATTTTATTTTAGTAAATTGTGCAAACTCAAATAGAAATATGTTACCTCTGTGACCCTGTGGTTTTTCTCCTTATACTGTAGAGAACATACAGTTAATGTCATAGAGAACATGTGATTTTAATCTGACTTTTCGATCTTTTTACGTTTTATTCTATATTGCTTTCTGTCATATTATTTAGCAATCTGACCCTCATAAAAGAGAACTCTCAGGAGATTAGGTAAATAGATTGTATTAAACAGGTTGGTGTGGATGGGAACTGGAACGGCTTGAGGCAACAACGAAGACCAGGAGCTTCTGTGGGGTGAAACCAGGTTGAGCTTCTCAGCAGGGAAACTGTGAACGATTATTTTGTGTCTCTGTCTTGGGAGTACAGGTGATTACGCCAGGGGGAGAGAGTCGGAAGGGAGGATGAGTACTTGCTGCTGTCCAGAAGGTAGGTTGGGGAAATCTTGCAGGAGGCGCATGGCTGGAGCAGGAGCAGGCAGTCCGAGCTGAATCCGAGGAGGGTGAACCAGTGTGGCGAACTGAGCCGGGTGAAGCACTGAGAGGGTCTTTGGTCTGACCTGAGGAGGAGAACAAGGAGATAACGAGCACAAAAACATTAACTTGATGCAAATGGAAAAAGGTTCAACAAGGAAGTTTTAAACTTAAAGAGTTTAGTCTACAAAAGACTAGTTTGGCACAAGAGATTACGTTTCCAGTGGTAAGAAACACTCAGGCGATGTGAAGCTGGTCCACGACAGGATGAAAGGACTGAGACGACCCCCAGAGGACAACCTGCTAAACAACAACAAGATCCTCCTCCTCTCTGACACTTTCCTGGGCAAAAATTAAGCTTTTACAGTATTTTAGCTCTACTGTCAATCTGTTTATGTTGTGATGTTTAAATTAAAGGTTTATGAAAGTCTGTGGCTTTAGTTCTTCTGTCTTGATTGTCACTAACTCAGTGTTGTTACCGTCTTTTGTTTTTTATCAAGATATGAGCGTTGAAAATGTTGTGGCTGCCAAGAATCAGAGGTATGACCTTAACTGCTCTTTCTAATAAGCCCCAGACTCGTTAGAAAAAAAGACAGGATTTCACATATTGTACTTTCATTATTTAATACAGCTCAAATGACAAACCTCAGCAACAGCACAATGCCTAAAGCTTCAAACTCTTAAATCTATCAAGCTTTTCCTGCAGTAGCAAATATATTTCTCCCCCCCAAAAAAATAAAAATAATAATAATAATAATAATAATAAATGAAAGCTTACCGATTAATATTTGGGGATATTTGATCACTTCTTTATTTATCAATTTCTTTCCTCACATTTTTTAATTTAATTATCAGCGGTACAAAAATGAGCTACGATCATAAACCTTCTAAACATTAAAGAGAATGTCTAATTAGTAAATGCATGACTTCCTGTTTCCCTGTAAAACAACTATGATGTCAGACAGAAAGTTATTCAAATGAACAACAAATAAAACAAACAAAAAATAATATTTAAAAAAAAAGGTCACCTTGCAAAGTGGGAAAGAAAAAGAAACACATCATTCAGAGGCTGATGAGTGCTGTTGATTTTCCTGAGGTAGGAAAAAGCCAAAAGAATAAAGTTACCCACTTTAATAATGCTTATAAGTGACATTTCTACTGTGTCTAATTTTTCACAGAACATAATTCACAGGTTTTCTTACTTTCTTTTTGTTGTTTGGAGGTGCTTTCTCTCAGTGACTAGGAAGATGAATGGCAGTCTTGGATTGGCTGCTTTGGTAACGCAAGTCCGTGAATTAGATCCATTTCTGGCTGTTTCAGCTTCCTAGCTTCAACTTTTCATATTTTAAAAAACTTTACAAAAAAAAAAACACAAATAGGAAACCTCCCACTAATAGATTGGATTTGCATTTCACAGAAAAATCCTTGAAGACGTGAAGTGCATGAATACTAAACGGCAAACAGGCGCAGATAAACAAATGTCTGGATCTCACTGCTTCTAAGAGGCAAACCTTTTCCTAGACAAGATGACGAACGTCATGGTTCTCACACGATCTATATTTACTGAGAATCTTTCTGATCGAGGCTGAGCAACAATAGAAGATAACGTGTGTTCTGTGGGTAGGAAAATGATGTGGGACTTAGATGTCTGGCCTTTGCTGGTGTGTTTACAATGTTTGATCATCCCTATTCCTCACGTTCTGTGTGTCATTGATTTAAAGCATGGAAGATACAGCTGAAACCAGAAGTTACATATACAGAATAAAACTATATAACTTTTATTGCCTCACGTTCAAAAGGTAAATCGGAACCTCTCTTTTTTTAGGATAGTTAGAATTACAAAGATAATTTTATTTCCCAAGATAACAAAGTAAAGCCCAGACCTTGATGTCATGGTTTTTCCACATTTAATTGACAAATTTGATTAAGCTGTGGGTGAATATTAAGGGCGCTCCTGGAACACCGTGCACTCAGGTTAGACAAAATGAGAATGTCCGACCCCCACACTGCTCATGAAGTCTTTAAAAATCAAGAGATTTAAAAGTCTGTGAGCAAATTGATCCCAGAACAAAAGTCAAAGGCCTCATAAAAATGCCTGTTGAATCTGTGAAACTTCACTCTTGACCATATGGGCTGAATGGCCACTCGGAAAGAAAGAAGCCACTGAATAATCCCAGAGTTGCATTTTGCAAAATGTACAAATCTTCAGTTTTGGAGATTTGCTTTGTGGACTGATTAAACTAAAGCTTAACTCTTTGCCCATCATGACCATTGTTAATTTTGGAGGGAAAAAAAGGGGGCTTGCAAAGTTAATTGTAGTTAAAAGACCCTAATAAATGTTGCAAACCTCTTTTTTTTTTTGCTTTTTGCTTTCAGAATATGTGATTGCTTTGCTTTAGTCAAATGATCTTATGATGAGGAATGATTTGCTTTAATGCACAGCAAGACGTCATACTTGATCTTTACAGCGCTCAGTCGTTGTGGAAAAAGTGTCACAATAGATGGTCGGTTTGTTTAATGAGTCAGAGCTCAGGATAAATGCCAACATCTTGCCTCCTACCACTTCCCTCTTTGCTTCCCACGCTCACGTTGCAAATTCTTCAGTTGGAAGACAATGTAAAAAAAAAATGTCTTTTGCATTTTGTATAATTAGAATAATTTATTTTACTGATGTTTGAATGTTTTTTATCTCCTTCTTTTAATGATGGTTTATTTAAATTTTTCATATGTGCTGAAGTTTGTAATATGTAAATAGAAAAGAGCTTTTAAATGTATTTTTTGTTCAGGGTGTAAGTCAGTATTGTTTGAAGGTACAAAACAGGGTCATTCTCCTTGACATCTTTGAAGATATAAGTATTATTTAGGAAAGTGCAATTGCCACATTAGGTACTATAAAGTATATACAATTAAATAAATTCTAATAGTCTGGAGTTGGACATTAAAGTTATTTTAAGATAACTCTAACTATCAGGAGTATCAGGAATGGAAAAGTGAACTGATGGACTGCTTTACTATAGAATGTGGGAACAATCGTTTCATCTTTGAGTAAACAAAACAAAGCATCTGATCGGAGTAAAGTATATAGAAGATGTCATTGCTGGTCTATGGTTTATATCTGTGAGATGTTGTAGCGAAAAGTCTCTTACACAAACTAAGTAACTATGGATTACAAGAGGATATTCATTATAAACAAGCCAATATTACAGACAGGTGCACACAATCGGAGGGAATCAAAGCCAGCCACCACATAGTTAAAATGTAATCAAAAGGTAAGATGTGCAAAGTTTTGTCATCAAAAACATGCTTTCCACAGACTCAAGAATGCCAACACGTCATTAAAGTAAACTGAAGCGTCGAAGATTCCTCACACTTTAAACCAAAACATGAAGATCCACTGTGTTCACGGTCACCATAGGAGTTTTCAGGAGAAACAGGAAAATAATTGTCTTTCTATCTAGGATAAAGAAGTTATAATTTTGTTGTATAGAGCGCAATATCTTTGGCTATCATTTGATGCAAAAGAAGCCAGTGACTGTTATAATTTTGGAAAAGAAGCTGGTTTGTTTTTATCTGCTTGACTGTTCAGGGCCCTGATTGCACACAAGGATTTAAAAGAGATTTTTATTGTCATTTGCATCACATTTGGGTTCATGAGCTCGAAGGAATTTCAAATCCAGAACACCCATCCAGACAATCATCATAATGCATACATGGGGAGACTGGTGACTGGGGCTATGCAGCCATGTAGGCGCTCCCTCTACATTAGGAGGAAGGTGCACATTAGGTATTTCACCCTTTACCCTTTAACAGGATACAGTCTGAGATTGAAAAACATCCAGTAGGGGGCGGTGAAGGCGGTGTGGTGAGTGGGCATCTGTGTGTGTATGTTTTGTGTAAGTCGCTGAGCTACTGTGCTGTATCCTTGGGTCCAATCGGTCCATTCAGTTCTGAACAGATGTCACTGGGAGGGGAGGGGTGCCGTTTAGGCAGAGTATCTTGTTTACATAACCACCAGGAGAAGGGAGCCAAAATCAGGAAAATAGTGATGTGTTTGGGTCAGTTTTAGCCAAATTTTGGACATTTCCACCATTCTGAGAGAAGAACTTCCTTCAAGATCTATCCCATTTCCCTTCTGAGTCCAGAAGCAGCAGCCAGTTTTAACCACTAGTCATAACTACACCAATGCTCAACTGTTGACCCTGACTGTGTTTTTAGCTCAAACAGCGTCACTTGTCAATGGTGCTTATTGCGGCCGTCTACCCAAGGATTGCATTTTTTGTTAACGTAACACCTTGAAAAACACTGGTTTGTTTTTGAACAGAACAGCTGCCAACGTTATCCCGATTTATTATACTAGGTAACCACCAACTCTAAAACACAGCAATCCTGTTATGAGAAATCCAATCATGTACAAATCTTCTGCATTCTGGACTGACGGTGTCAACAGACACACAATCTTCCACTTCTTTCAGGAATCCATTGCATGTCCCTCAGAACAGTGTCCCTGCTTTCCCATTGAGAAAACTTGATCAATTGCATTGAGACACCTGCTGAGCAGATCCACAATTTGGAGAATATCTAAAGAGAGCCAGGAAAAGAAAAAAAAAACATAAAACACAGAGCTAAGGCAGGGCAGATAAGTGTTGGACGGGGGACTGAGCAAAAGTGTTCACCTTCACATAATAAGATCTAATTAACTCTCATACATCTCATCTGCGCGCAGCTCCTTGCAGGGGTGGCTGGACCATCATGGGTGATAGTACGCCGACCTCCTTGAGTCACACGAAAAAACAGAAAGAAGAAATAATTTGTTTGCCGGTCCAGGTCTGCATATCGCCGCATATCATCAGATTGCCCGATTCTGACCTTGTTCGCGCCTCATGATTTACAAGTTTTTGACTTAAAAATCTCTTCTCGATGATAAAGGTTTGACCTGTTCTCCAGATTGTTGAGATAGTTGTGCAAAGAAGGATTCTTGTTACACTTAAGAGTTAGAATAACCCCAAACCATTGTGTTTTAGGAGTCAGAGGCTTTTTCAGGAGAGATCTTTCCTAACCTCAACAATTTGCTTGATAATTTGTAATAACTTTTTTAAGTAAAGTTAATTAATTGGAAAAAAACAATGACAATGTCTTAACAGTCCCTATTTGGAGAAGAAACAGTGAGTTTACAAGACCAAAAAATTCAAAACGGCTTGAGTGACACATGTAGACACAAACATAGATGAAACATAGCAAGTTCTCTTCCAGAGTCAATTTATCGCCATATTACTGTTTCACCAGCAGGGGGTGCAGGACACCATTATTCTGAGGGCAATTTTTATTCCATTGCCTTAGAAAAAAGGTTTTCAATCTGACATCAGTTGAACAAAAACGTTGTGATTTGATGTCAGAACCTGTCCAATAGCTTTAGGATAAATGCAAAACAAGTATACAACATGCAGCTTATAGGTTTTTGTAGCTGCAGCTCTTTGTGTAAGTGGTGGTTAACCCCTCAGAGCGAATGACGCAAAAACACTGTCACAATTTCCCAGAGATGAGTTTCCTTTCTGTAGAACAGGTCTGGAGGAATGCTTAATGCGTTTGTTTCTTGAATTAGTCTTAAAAAAAAAACTAGATTATAAAACATAATTTCTTATTTAAACTATTTGTTATAAGGTTCGCTCTGTGTTAATCATATATCATACAACTGATACCTTTTTACATTTACAACCACAAAAAAGCACAAAGGAATGCATGATTTTGGAGTGATAGAATAATTCTGTGTGGTTTTGTTAAAATGTTAACAAATACAATGTTAATAAATTCAGAGACCACATTAGTGAACAAGCACCATCTGCATCCAACAAAACTTTATTAACTCCTTTAACCGCTTTTTTATACATTTTTTACAAGCATTAAGTATTCATGTAATTCTAAATAGACCCAAAGGGTACATAGAGTGTTTATAAAGTGCCAGCAACAGTTAAAAAGTCAGATAAAGACATGAGACAGGCAGATCAGGCATGGAAAGGTGGAGATGTTTAAAGCGGAGTTAAATCGTAAAACAAACTCCCAGGTGTTGATGATCTTACAGAGAATTGTCGGGCCCAGAATCCAAAAGTGAAAGGTGGGACAGTTAAAAGCTTTGGGCTGATAAGGCAAAATATGGTAACTTTGGAGGAGCTGCAGAGATCCACAGCTCTGGTGGGAGAAAATGTTCCTTTTATCCACTCTACAAATCTGGCCTTAATTACATCAAAATAAACAAGAAAGCCATGAGAGGTACAATTCCAAGTTTGCAACAAAAGATGCAAGGGACATCTGCGTCAAAATATGGGGAAGATGTTAATACAGAGAGGTGAAACTAAAATTCAGCTGTTTGGGTTCCTAAAAAAAATCAGTATGTGGTTTGAGCTTGATCAACCCAGCCCTACAATGAACTAAGATAAATCTACATTTCTAGCATAGAAACAGGGAGGCGGGTCCAAGGTGACAGGAGACTTGGTGAAGGATACAAGTCAATCTTTAGATAAAAAGAAAAACTGTTAAAAGCTCCAGAAGACTTGAGACTGACGATATAAGATCTTAAACATGCATCCAGAGGAACAACCAAAATTGTTTACTCGTGTATTTGCGATGCTGTTTGTGATCATTCAGGATGTTCTCCAGAGGCACAAGTGAGTTTTCTCCATGTACAAAGATCTCAACACCAACGCATGCTTAGTTGATTGGATAACTTACACTCAGGTTAACTTTTTATTTTCTTGTCTTTTGTTTGATGGACTTTCAATCTGTTTACCTATTAAATATTGTAGCTAGGCTCCAGTCTGTAGGTCATCTATGGTAAGGCGGTTCAGGCTCTGATCCTCTACTGGATGAACACGGTGACACCTAAACATCCCTTTCTTGGTTCATTTCCTCTTCGTTATCTTCTTTTGTTTCAACCTCTTCCTTGCTGTCTTCTCCTTTGTCTTCCTCTTTGCTTTGTTGTAAAGACTCTTTATTTCCAGAAGCAGCCGAAACTAAAACAGAACATCAATCAATTATACAGCTAATACGGTATAGACTGTATGAACTGGTGCAGACACTTATCCAGTACCTGCATTTTCTTTCTGAGCTTTA
This sequence comes from Orestias chungarensis, assembly GCA_032876305.1. Taxonomy (NCBI): domain Eukaryota; kingdom Metazoa; phylum Chordata; class Actinopteri; order Cyprinodontiformes; family Cyprinodontidae; genus Orestias; species Orestias chungarensis. The sequence continues at coordinate 157,454 of JAVLVB010000332.1, forward strand.
GTCCCTAAATAGTAGAGCCAAAAGAAGGCTGTGATGAGGGCGATGATGGGCAAGCACCTCAGGACAAAAGTCAACACTTCCTCCTGGTAATTATCTGAAATAAAAGATACACGAGTTATTGTCATCAGACAAAAGATTTCATTAAATATAGTTTCATTTCAAGGAAAGAAATGGCAGAAAAAAGATAAAGATGTTAAATGTCGCAAAATCTAACAAAATAAAAAACTTTTTTTTATTTTTATTGATAAATCAAAAAGCATAAAGACGTGAGAACTGATCCCATGTTCAGCCTGTTCCATCAGTCCAGCTTCAAAAATGAGCAGCGTTCAAGTCTGTTAATCTGAGGTAATGTTTAACTTTACGTAACCTTTGTTCTCCAAACTTTGAGTCTTTTTGCCTTTAATAAGTTCCTCCCACCTAAAGACTGAAGGGGAAATCATGAATTGAATCATTTTGAATCGATTATTCATTTTAAAATGAACTACAGCTTTAAAAATCTGAATCAAATCAAACTATGAGATGCTGAAAGAAATGCAGCCCTCCCTAAAACCCATGTGAATCTCCAGAGCTTAACCTGACATGTGTGGTAATTTGTCCTTTTACACGTCCTTTTTCGAGTCTTTAAAATAAGTGCATTTAAAGTTTAGGATGCTTCATCAATATAAAGAGTATTGAAAACACCTTTGTAGTGACCAGATGATTAGTATTGAAAACGGCAGCTGGCTCTCTTTGGCTGTAATAAGACTTACTGTCAGCAGGGTGTGGATCGCTGTTGCCTCGCGGTCTCTCTCTTAATTCACTGGTTGACCTCTTCTTATCTGCGACTGCAACATAATTATATAAAAGTTATATAAAAGTGTATAAAATATTTGTAGCACACAACAGGTTTGAAAGGTCGTACGCGACAGCTGTATTTTTATAGGTGTTTGTATGATTTACCACTTATTTTTAGTATTTTGATTCGTTGCTTTGTCAGCTGTTTTCTCCTTGAGTGTGATTTTTTTTTCCTTCTTCTTTTAAATGGACAAAAGCATTAGAAAAAACACATCAAACAATGTATTGATGTGTTAAATGAGTTTCAGGCCTTAGGTGTTTCGTCACCTACCATATGTAATGTGGGGCAAGGTTGTTTTGTCATCTCTTTTCTCTTCAGCTGCTCCATCTATTCTGTCTATCTCATCTACAAGAGAAAATAGATACAAGTATAAACGTTGTTAACATTTTGATTAACTAACATACATGTCAAGCCAATTGAGTTTTATTGATTTACCTTCACCAGCGGGGTAATCAGTGCTGTCAGGTGGGTTTTCTTTGACTGTAACTGTGATGGTTGTACCATTTCCTTCAACTCCCTGTAGAATCGGTATCTCAACGACGACCTTGCAAATGTATGTCCCTGATTGGTGCGATTTAATTTTTTCAATTACATACACATGACACTGTTTTTTCTGCTCACTTTCAGTGCCTATAGACTGATTTATGAAAGTCTTCAGCTTTACTAATGTTTGGTTTTTCATCCACCTGAGGCCAATTCTACGACCAATGTTATTCCAGCAGCAGGTGAGCTCCACTGTCTCTCCTTCCATGACAGAAACATCTGCACTCTGACTCACAATTATAGGTTGAGTACCTGTAGAGCGACACAGTTGAAAACAAAATAGTTCATCATTAAAAAAAAGGATTTAAAAGACTCAGGTGAAAACAAACATTTTCCTGTGATAAATCCAACATAAATTCATTAGGAGTATTTTTTAGACTGTTTTTATTTACTATAATTGTGTGTTTCAACCAGGCCACTTTGTCAGATTAAATGTACATCAAAAAAATTAAAAATAACAACCTTTACGCGGGTACCAAACAGGTTTACATAATGCCTACATTTCCGTGTTTGACATAAACGTGGGCCTACGGTTATAATACTTGAATTTTAGGTTTATCATTAATTGTAAGCGGAAATCCTCATTGTTAACAGAAAGAACGGCCTCACAACAGACTGTAATTTATTTAAATAATGTGTTTAATTATGTAAATTGAGTTACTGGAACAAACGAGCCTTCCGGGACTATTTAAAAGCATTGAATACGTTGTAAATGTGTAAGACACGGTTCAAAATACGAAAGTTTACCTTTTTTTAACCTTTTTATGTTGCAAAACAAATGATTATACATTAATAGTAATTATACATGAACTCACAGTGCCGATAATAGCATTATGTTAGCATTTATCTGAACTATGCGCTCCATTTTTATTCATATATTTTAGTTGAAAATGATATTTTTCTTGGTATTAGTTTGAGATGTTTTAAAAGTAAATAGAACAGAGAAAATTAAACTCTGTTCTTACTTACTCCAGGATGAATCTGAGCCAACACACAAAAGTAGAAAATATAGTCCAACTGATAACCAACTGTCTGCTGTCTGTGAGAGACGATACATGCGAGACATTTCTCAGAAAAGAGAAACCATAAGCTACGTTCTTTTACATGTGGATAAATAAGAGCCGCCCCCTCTGTTCTCATATGCCCCTGTGGTCTTTAGTACGTGAGTGTACTGAGTGATGAAAGATAATGTCTTCCACCTCCCTCTCTGCCAGGTACAAATATGAAATACAGAATTACCGAAAAGGTAGAGAAATTATTATAAGCTCTTTTAACAGGAACACAATTTGGGGTCCAAAATTCATAGTTTATTCAATAAAACTATTATATACATTAAATCTCTTAAATTCTTCAAATTAAATGTGATGTGGTGTAAAAATTGTCCTGTTAACTTCTATAAATACTTTTATTTATTTTATATATAAAATAATATCCTGCTGATGCTGTAATAACATGTTATAAATTGCCTTGGTTTGACTGCTATCGGTTAAGTTAACCTATAGTAGTTGGTATATGGACTTCTTAGCTGCTATTTCAAGCTTTTTAATTATCTAATAAATGAAGAAAGTTAAACTTTTGTAGGGCTGCTTATTTTTTATGTCTAAAACTGACTTCCACAGTGTGTCGACCACACATAGAAACTGCTAAAACGTTCGTACTGACCGCCTCTCAGTCCAAGACCTTTCTTTCACTCTGTTCAAACTGTTCAAAGACCAACTTTCATCAAGCTCTAAAGCCTCTTTTTGTTTTTAGGTCTGCTAAACGGAAATAGCTTTACTTTCTACTTTGGACTGTTGAAAAGGAAGAAGCTCAACCACAAACCTCACAGACTTGTAACACAGGTTTAAAACCTTTGCCATTTTACTCAAGCAAGTTAAAATTGTTGCTATTTATAGTTGATGGACTTTTTCATTGAAAACCCTCTACTAAATAACTCAAATGTGTTATACATCCATTGTAACTCATCCTAGTTATCAACGATTACCCAAGCCAGTTTATCAAGAACAGCCTAAAAAGTTTCCTATGTGAGGAAATCCAACAGATTGCATCGAGTCATCATTCATCTCTCCAAATGTTATCCAACTCGCGAATCCTTGTGGGGTCGCGGGGATCTGCTGGTGCCAATCTCCAGCTCACAATGGGCAAGAGGTGAAGGTTCTCCCTTGTTGGGGTTGGTTTCACACGTGGAACCAATATGTTTAATATGCCTCACATATGATTTGGGTTTCCCCATGCGAAGGAGCAGATTATAGGGGTTTATTAATACAGGTCTTTGGCTATATGAATGAAGAGAAGCAGCTCGTTGTGGCTTCTGTTGTCCTCTGGTGTCAAGGCCTCTGCTTGGGGTTGAATCTGGTCACAGATGCACAAACGATGACTTCTTACAGATTCCTTCGAAGGTTTAACGTCCTTCCTTCAGGTCAAGGAGAAACAGGATGAACGGAAGTGTACGAATGTTGAGTTGCTTCAAAGTTGAACCTATTACCACCCAGCAGGTTTAAGTCATTGCTCAGGGTAAACGACCCGTGGAAAGAACAAAGATGGAGAGGAAAATCCGAAATTTATGCATTACTCTGACCAGGTGGGCTTACCCCTTAGAGAATTCTGGTGAAGTTGGTCCAAGTTCAGTCCGTTTTTAAAACAGATCCCCGCAACACCCTGGGCAGGTCACCAGTCCATCGCAGGTCAACCCAGAGACAGACAGGGCAAACAACCATTCAACATATTTCAACCTTGTTAACCCTTTGCTTTCTCTTGGTGTTCTTCTCTCCATAGTAACCACACCTGGTCTGGTGTTCTGTTAGCTGAGAAATCCTCTTGGAGAAGAACATGGACTGTATGCTGCCACATGCTGCCAGCGACGCTCTACCACTTCTGCTATAAACCCTTTTTTTTCAGTATCTTCTGCATCTACTTTGCTTTTCTGAAACTCACAAAAGGCAGTAAAATGTGTTTTACTTACAGCGATTAAAAAATTATGTGCTGGGAGCCGGAAACCAGGAATACTGCACAGGAAGCGTGTTCGCTGGGGGAACCACTCACAGGGTTAGAAATAGAAATGATGCTAAAAAATGTTGATCTGACGCCAGAGGTTCAGAGCAGCCGCTCACCTGAAAGCCCCCTCTAGGTGAAACTCGGAATGGCAGACATGGACAAAACTGCAACACAAAACCCCGTTTCCCTGACATCTAGTTTTGTGTTCGTTTAAATGCAGGGCTCATCTGCCCTGGTTGGTGCGATAATTAACTTGTGTGCTCCAGATGATTTCTGACAGTTATTTTTTAAATGTAATTTCCTTTCTTTTAACATTGAACATTAAGTGATTGTTTTATTTTTTTATTTTTTTAACCTAAATAGTTAAACAATTTTACCTGATTTCTGTTAAACCCGCAAAACATCTGCAGAAATTGTTGTGTTTAACTTCCCTTTAAAAATAATAAAGCAATGAACACAAATCTGCAATTAGCGTTTTTCCTTGTCCTTGATAGTGTCTGTATTGATTCATGTCTGATCAGTTCTGTAATCCACCACATCTAAATCTACATCATTATAGCTAACAAAGAAGGTTTGTAAGCTCCACAAAGTTAAAAGCAGTATCCAACATTTGTCACAACTTAAACATGTCATTTGACACTTGGGTGAAGAATAAAACCAGCCCCCACAGGATCATTGCAACCCTACAGCATACTAATAAACTATTCTAAATCCTCCACAAGAACTTCCAGACAACCACCCAATGTTTCCTATCAGCATCATCAGTGATGAAAATAAATATCAATCACCCCAACAGATCACACTTCAGACCAAGCCCCAACCAGCCCAGCTCCCAGCTAGGGGATCTCCACGGTCAGCAGAAATCATGGTCACAGTCGCGTAATGAAAATCACGTCTTTTGGTGCTCAGCGTCTTGTTCTTCTCGTAACGCACCCTGAACCAGGATGGATAGTTCCAATGAGCGACAGTCCAAAGTGGTGAGGATATGCGTCCATCTATGCGACTCCGAAAGCAGATTTAGTGCGACATCTGTTGGACTAAAGAGCCTCAGCTCTGGTTTGATGCAGCGGGTCAAAAAAGCCTTCTGTTCTGTTTTTGCATTTATTTATTCTGGCTTCCAATAATGAGAGATAATACAAGAAAATCCGTTGATCAATGCTTGTTGATCCTCTCTGTCTCAATAATTATGCTACAAACATTATGCTAAAACATTGTACTGTATCCTGCTAAGGAGTTTCACAAAAATTTGGCACAGCGTGTCTTGTTGACGTGACGTGCAAAAAGAAAAATTCTACAACCACATTTACTCTGGTACACCCTCCAGATTAGTGGAAAAAAAATGTACTTCTTTTTTTGCATGTGATGGAAATAAACATTGTGCAAAGTCACTTTTACCACTATGGGTACATGCCAGAGTTCTCACCATTCAATGAAGCAACAGTAGATAGTGTCAGTGTTTCTGTTTGGATGTACGGAGCAGTTTTATGTAAGAGCTTAATTAAAATCAAGAATTAAGAATCAGTTTATTTATATAGCGCCAATTTACAACAGGTGTCGTCTCAAGGCACTTCACAGAAAATCAATTAAAATCAAAGATACATCAAAACAAATCAATTTGAAAAAGTTTCCAATCTAAGGAACCCCAGCAGATTGCATTGAGTCATTGACTTGCAGCATTCACTCCTCTGGAATCAGCAGGCAGAAACAATGGCTTGTGTTGTCGTTGACTTTACAGCAATCCCTCATACTGAGCATGCATGTAGCAACAGTGGAGAGGAAAAACTCCCCTTTAACAGGAAGAAACCTCCAGCAGAACCAGGCTCAGTACAAGCAGCCATCTGCCACGACCGACTGGG
>JAVLVB010000332.1:168419-199782 GCA_032876305.1 Orestias chungarensis
TTTTTTGTGAATAAAAGAACCCAGAGCGGAGCGGAGACCTCAGATCTGAGGATATACGACAGGGGTCGGTCTGTCAGGTCTCCCTCTTGCAACAGGAAAAAGAAAGGCGATGTTGATCGTGCTTTATTGATGAAGAAACCCAAACCGCTGTGCTGAGATCAAAAAACTTCCTGGGAAAGTCGAAGAGGACTTCAACATTCTGCTTTTCTGAAATATCCCTCAGTAGAGTGCTGCTAACTAGGAAATAATCTAATCTTGAGTATGACCGGTGTACAGGTGTAAAAAAGTGTAATCCTTAAGGGAGCGGGGCTGGGAGGACCATGGATCACAAAGAGCAAAATCGTTCATGTATTGTTTAATCATTTTAGAGGACTGCCAGTTACGCTGAATCCCTATGTTATTGAGCCTGTCCACAGGTGCGTCAAAAACCATGTTGAGGTCCCTTCCTATGAGGAGTGTGTTAACTGAGTGATCAGATAGTGATGTGAAAAAAGAATGGAAGAATGAGGGATCATCCACATTGGGACCATATATTGCAATACATAACTTAATATCATGAATAAGTATATTAAATATCATAAATCTGCCTTCTGGGTCTGCGGTGCTACTGCTGGTATTAAAAAATTACATTGCTGTTATTCAAAATGGCTACGCCTCTTTGTCTAGAGTTGTATCCAGCTGCACATACATGAGAAAACAGAGCTGTGGACAAAACATCAGCTGTTGTGTTCGGTAAATGAGTTTCCTGTAGTAAAACAACATCTGCCCGTAGATCCTTTAAACAATTATGGATTTTCAATCTCTTCTCTCCTGTCCCAGCTCCATGCACATGTAACAAACCTGAACCCAGACATGCTCATTTTAGTATCGTGCGTGTTGGATGCTTATTGACAAAAACGTGTGCGCCATTGTGCGCGCATGCATGCCCAACCCAGTGTGTGACGCTTGTGTGCGTGTGTGTGCCCTGTACGCTTCATATTTATGTGTCATAAATACGTAGATGTACGCATTTGTAAATATACATAAGTGTGACTGTGTGCCACCGGCTATGCGCGCGTCCGTGTCCTTCCTCCGCCGTGAGCGACATTGTGTGATATAAACATATCCCACTGAACTATAATGTTGACGCAGCTAGTTGTGGACTTAAAAAAAAGGAAGAAAGAGTGAAGAGAAAAAACAAAAGACAGGAAAGAAACAAAACAACCAAAAATATTATAACTCGTTTCATTTGTGAGACGGGCAATGATTTAAACAGTTATTTTAATGCACAAAAACTTCCCAGTTGTTCATAGTTTAAAGGAAAATAGCTTGAAGATCGAGGGAAATACATTAAAGATAAAAGGCTTTGTTATCTTAAATCTGGACATAGTGGAAAAAGGCTTGTCGTTACAGGCTTGTATGTGAAATCTGTAAGAAGAAACATCCTACTTGTCTGCATGACTTCAACTGTGACAACGATAAAGCAGCCACAAACCCAATTCAAATAAATACAGATAAAGAAAGGCTTTTTTATACATTGTTGGACACACAAAGTGACACAGCTTTCATAGACCAAGATGTATCTATTTATCTCACAGCTAACTCCACTTCTGTAAGGTTAAGACTCACTACAATGCTGGGTAAAGATGCTGTTGTATCAAGCAAACGTGTCTAAGGTAAAGTTAGAGGTTACACTTCCTCAGAAATTATAGAACTTCCCCCTGATTACACTAAATAATGTATACCAGTTAACCGCTCTCACATTCCTTCCTGTGAAACGGCGAGGCAATGGAATCACCTCAAGATAATAGAAAATGAGATTCCTTCACTGCTAGGATGTGAAGTTGGGCTTTTAATCGGCTACAATGGCTCCAAGGGATTAGTTCCAAGGCAAGTGATCTTAGGAGAAGAGAACCAAACATATGCAGTCCGCACAGCAATGGCCTGGAGTATTGTAGGTCCTACATGCTCTCACAATGACTCTTTTAACATGTCTACTGTGTGTCACAGGGTTAAGTTCAAAGAGCTCCCCTTAATAACTCGAGTAGATGCACTCAAGGTTCTCGAGTCTGACTTTAAGGATGACTACAAGCATAGCAGGTCAGTTTCTCAAGATGACATCCATTTTCTAAATACGTTGAAAGAAGGTATTCATAAAAATGATCAATGACATTATGAAATGCCCCTTCCATTTAAGGAGAGACCCCTCCTACCCGACAACAAACAAATGGCCACTGTACCAGGAGCAATATGCAAAGTTTATGAGTGGTGTCATAGAAAACAGTGATGCAGAGGAAGTGCACAATGAAGCAAAGGAAGGAGAAAAGTGGTATATTCCCCACCATGGGATTTATCACCCCCAAAAACCAGATAAAATAAGAATAGTCTTTGATCATTTCCTCTAAGGCCCAGATTTGTTGAACAATTTAAATGGTGTTCTAATTAGATTCAGACGTCATGAAGTTGCATTTTTATGTGACATTGAGAAAATGTTCCACGAATTTCATGTACACGAAGCACATAGAGACTATTTAAGGTTTTTGTGGTGGAAAGATGGCAACCTGAACACTGAGCTCCAAGAATATTGAATGGAGGTACACATGTTTGGTGCCACATCTTCACCAGGGTGTGCCAATTACGGATTAAAACATCTGGCTAAAGAAATTGAGAAACATTTTCCCTTTGCATCTCAGTTCATCTTGAAAGATTTCTACGTGGACGATGGTGTAACAAGCATCTTAAATATTAAGGAAGCAATTCAGCTCACTCAAGAGGCTCAGAGACTTTGTGCATCAGGTGGCCTTAGACTGCACAAGTTTGTAAGCAACAACCAACCAGTTACAAGGTGTGGCATCCTATCTGTGGTTGCGTCTTTTTACGACCCTTTGAGATTCATTACCCCCTTTGGACTCACAGCCAAAAGAGTGCGTCAGGAAACATGCAAACAAGGCACAGGCTGGGATGATCCCCTGCGCAGTGAACTAAGGCTACTGTGGGATAACTGGAAAGGTGATTTGGAGAACTTACAATACCTCGCTGTTATGTCCCTAAAGACTTTGGCCAAATGGTGAAAACAGAGTTGCACCATTTTTCTGGTGCAAGCTCATATGGTTTTGGTCAATGTTCTTATTTAAGACATGTTAACAAGGATGACCATGTACATTGTGCTTTGGTTACAGCATAGACCAGAGTTGCTCCTATTAAAGCAACAACAATACCAAGACTCGAACTGACAGCTGCTGTTGTCTCCATTACTGCCAGCAAGATGTTGAAGACGAACTTAGATTGACACAGGTTGAAGAGTATTTTTGCACAGACTCTAAGGTAGCTTTGGGCTACATTAATAACGAAGCATGTCATTTTCACATGTTTGTTTCCAACAGAGTTCAAAGGATAAGGCTCAACAGTCGTCCAGAGTAATGGAGATACGTTTCTTCTGAGCAAAATTTTGTAGATATTGCCTCCAGAAGTTCAATTGCAAATGAACTCATCTCATCAGACTGGTTTAAAGGGCCAAAGTTTCTGTGGAACAAAGAAATCCCTCTTGCTGTACAGATTAACATGGAAGAATCACTCGGAGATCCATAGGTCAAAAGAGTGCATGCATTAAACACGTTCAACATGGAGAATAAAGGTTTATTCGAAAAACTAACAAGTTTTCCTCATGATAAAAGGCTACTCAAGCTGTAGCTCAACTCATTCACTGTTGAAGGAGAGATGAAACAACAGGTCCCAGTACAGTACAAGAAAGGCAAAATGCACAAAATGTTATTTTATAACATGAAGATGCTCAAACATGGAAAACCAGTTCCTCGCAAAAGCTAACTGTCTAAAATTGACACCTTTCTTGACAGTGACAAACTCCTCATGGTGGGAGGAAGCCTCAAATATGCTTTATTCTCCTGCACACTGAACCATCCAGTAATACTTCCTAAAGATCACCGTGTCACTCAGCTAATTATAGCTCATTTCCACAGTAAAGTGAAAGGGAAAGGGCTAACAATCAATGAGATCAGATCAAATGGATTTGGATTCCAGGTATCAACAGAGCTGTAGCGAGTTTTGTACACCAATGTGTGAAATGTCGCTGACTCAGAAGAGGTACACAGGAACAGAAAATGTCCGATCTTCCAACACAAAATTTTGTGGTATGGACTGTTTCGGCCCCTTTCTAACCAAAAAAGCTTTATGGACTTCTTTTCATATGTCTTTGCTGCAGAGCGGTGCACATAGAAATGTTAGAGGACATTACAACAGACAACTTTATAAATGCAATACACTGTTTCATAGCCATAAAAGGAGCTGTCAGTGAGATATAGTGCGATGAAGGAAGTAACTTTGTCTGAGCTAAGATTTAACTGGAACAAGCTTTAAAGCAAGTGGACTTGGACTGTGTTACCACATTTCTTGCAGAAAAACAGTTTGACTTCAAAATGCACACCCCTTATTCAAGCCATAGAGGAGGTGTATGGGAAAGGCAAACTAGGACTGTACGAAACATTCTGAGCTCAACAGCATAACTTTCGTCAGGCAGAATAAATTATTCATCATTAAGGACATTACTTTTTTGAGGCAATGGCGATTGTGAATAGCAGGCCTCTTACAGTGGACCCAAACAGCCCAGAGCTGTTTACCCCAAATCACCTGCTTACTATGAAGTCCAAGGCAGCCCTACCCCCTCCAGGATAATTTATCAAGGAGGACATCTATGCAAGGAAAACGTAGAGGCAGGTGCAGTATTTGTCAGAAAAGTTTTGGTTACGTTGGAAAAGGGAGTATCTATCAAACATCTCAGAAAGGCAGACATGTTTAACTCCAAGGAGAAACCTGAAAGTTGGAGATGTTGTCATGAAAAGATGGATGATTTACCTCAAAATAAATATAGATTGGCACGCATAATAGACACAATAACTGACAAGGATGGACTCATAAGAAAAGTTGTCTTCTCTCGCTCTCTTCCTCTCTATATGTGTTGTCCTTCAGTATTAATCTCTTCATCACTTGCACCATCATGGTTCATGCTAAGTTACTGGAGAGACTGCTGACAGGAAGTGAAGTCATTTCCTTACTAATAAATCATGAAGTCATACAGCAGCCACTGTTTGAAAGGAAGATTTTACATTAAGCAATAATATTGGATAGTACAATGCATGTGATTTAGTAATTATTTTTCACTTAATAATCACAAATATGCTAAGAAAAACAGCACATGGGCAAAATGGCTTGCAAAGATGTTTAGTGACCAGGATTCATACCTTAATGAAACAGACATAACGCTGAATGCTAACATGCAGATACGAAACAACCTGATTAGCTTGCTGAAGCTCTCAAAGCAGTCCAAAGGAACGTATCAGGTTACTTCAAACAACTTTATCCACTAACCCTTATAAAACTTCTCATGCAAAAATAATTTAACTAAACTGAATTGACATTATATTGCTGAAATCAGTTTTACAACAAGACGCATTCATCTCCCAGAGAGCCTGAAAAATGCAGCCTACCAGGAATTCAACTCAATAACAGAGTAAATGGTGGATTTTGGTCAAATAAACACACTGTATTCTCTAATTTAAAATCCCTATTCACAAAATACTAATAGGTGTATTCAAAATTAAATAAAAAAATACTTACTGCATAAAATAAATAGAATATGGCAATAAAGAGTAAAAAAATATGTAAAATGAACAGATAATGAAATGAACACAGGAAAAATAATAAAAAAATAAATAAATGATTAGAGAATAAAATACAGTAGTCAAACTTTATGATCAAATGATATAGGATATTTTTTTGTTTTCTTGTTCATTTTTTTGCAGAATCGCTTCTCCATCTTGTGGATGTTCTAACATTTTGTAAAAGAGTAAAAAGAGTTAAACTAACACATTTATTTTCTCTCCTTAAAGAAGATTTTGTTTCTACATAAAATAGAGAACTCATATTTTTCCTGAGGTGTCAGCCTATCCTCTTCCTCACCACAACCTTCATCTGTGTTAAATATTTAGTTTATTACCAACAGTAAAGTTTACTAATGTTCTTTTTCAGCTCCTACGGGAAATAAATCCACGTTGGTCCAAAGCAGAGATGAAGACCAAGGAGATGAGGAAGGAAATGAAAGAGTGAGAGAAGTTTCAGGCGAAAACTAAAACAAAGACACAATGAGATGCTCTCTTCTTATGTTGAGCCAGCATACGCGGGAGATAATAATAAATATAACAAGCTAAACAATGTTTTCTTTCAGCCTGAAGAAACACTGACGAAAGTAATGGCTCTATTTCTCCTGTAATAGCTCCTAAAAGTAGTCACTCAGCAAAGTGCGCCCCACTGTTAACAACCTCAGTCATATCACAACAGGCAGGTAGATCCAGATGTTTAAGTAAATTAAATGCTATAAATGTTAACCATTTTATAAAAATAAATAAAAAACATTTCTGACAATCGCTGAGAAAGTGAAAAGTGGTCGTCTCTTCAGCAGCCTAATAGCCCTGTGATTCTTGTCTTAATAACAAATAGCCAAAGTGTGTTAAAACCACCACTTGTGTGGGAAATGATAAGCCCAAGAATTTTGTAGGTGACAGGCCTGTGCTCATTCAATCCTCTGATTGTATTTCACAGGAAAATGAAAGGCTAAGCCTCTGATCTCCTAGAATCGCTCAATGTACGCTTGAGATAGGCTAGACTAGATAAGCGGGTTGGATGATGGATGGCCTTCAGGTGTGGGAACAAAGATAGATACAGAGAGGTGAAGTACAGGTTTAGCAAGGCAGTGAAAGAGACCAAACGACTGTACTCTCAGAAGCTCCAAAACCAGATCTCTGCCAACGACTCTGTGTCTGTCTGGAAAGGGCTCAGGCAGATCACCAACTACAAGCCGGTAACCCCCAAATCCATCCACGACCGACGCCTCGCCAACGACCTGAACAAGTTCTACTGCCGCTTTGAAAGACAAAGGGACAGCCCTGCAACCATCCCCCATGACACCTCCCAACAGTTCCAGCCACAACCCACCAGCCGGAAGTTCCCCCCCACCAGCCCCCTACCCACACCTGGGACAGCTCTTTCCATCCAGGAGAGGGATGTCAACAAACTCTTCAGGAGACAGAACCCCCGGAAAGCTGCTTGACTGGATTCTGTCTCACCAGCCAGCCTGAACCACTGCTCAGATCAGCTGTATCCACTCTTCACAGACATTTTAACACTTCACTGGAGACATGTCATGTGCCACCCTGCTTCAAATGCTCCACCATCGTCCCCGTTCCCAAGAAGCCAAGGACCACAGGCCTTAATGAGGGATTGCTGTAAAGTCAACGACAACACAAGCCATTGTTTTGGTCTGCTGATTCCAGAAGAGTGAATGCTGCAAGTCAATGACTCGATGCAATCTGCTGGGGTTTCTTAGATTGGAAACTTTTTCAAATTGATTTGTTAGAATGTTTCTTTGATTTTAATGGATTTTCTGTGAAGTGCCTTGAGACGACACCTGTTGTAAATTGGCGCTATATAAATAAACTGATTCTTGATTCTTGATTCTTAATGACTTCAGACCTGTCACCCTGACCTCTGTGGTGATGAGGTTCTTTGAGCGCCTTGTGCTCTCACACCTGAAAGACATCACCGACCCCTTCCTGGACCCCCTGCAGTTTGCCTACAGAGCTAACAGGTCTGTAGAGGATGCAGTCAACCTAGTCCTTCACTTCATCCTCCAGCACCTGGACTCGACAGGACCATACGCCAGGATCCTGTTTCTGGATTTAAGCTCTGCCTTCAACACCATCCTCCCAGCTCTAGTCCAGGAGAAGCTCTCCCAGCAGAGGGTACCTGACTCCAACTGCACGTGGATCACTGACTTCCTGTCTGAAAGGAAGCAGCACGTGAGGTTGGGGGAAGCATGTCTCAGACTCTCTGACCATCAGCACCGGTTCCCCCCAAGGCTGTGTTCTCTCTCCTCTGCTCTTCTCCCTGTACACCAATAGCTGCACCTCCAGTCACCAGTCTGTGAAGCTTCTGAAGTTTGCTGACGACACCACTCTGATCGGACTAATCTCAGATGGTCATGAGTCCGCCTACATGTGGGAGGTGGACCATCTGGTGGACTGGTGCAGCCAGAACAACCTTGAGCTCAATGCTCTAAAGACAGTGGAGATGGTTGTGGACTTCAAGCATAACCCAGTCCTACCTGCCCCCATCACCCTCTGTGACTCCACAATTGACATTGTGGAATCATTCCGCTTCCTGGGAACCATCATCTCCCGGAACCTCAAATGGGAGGCAAACATCAGCTCCCTCATCAAGAAAGCCCAGCAAAGGATGTTCTTCCTGCGGCAGCTGAATAAATTCAACCTGCCAAAGACTATGATTGAGCACTTCTTCACAGCCATCATTGAGTCCATCCTCCCTTCCTCCATCACCATCTGGTGCGCTGCTGCTACAGCCAAGGGCAGGGACAGGCTGCAGCGTGTCATTCGGTCTGCTGAGAAAGTGATTGGCTGCAGTCTACCGTCGCTCCAGGACCTGTACACCTCCAGGACTCTGAAGCGGGCAGGGAAGATCCGGGCTGATCCTTCCCACCCTGGTTACAGACTCTTTGAGACTCTCCCCTCTGGCAGAAGGCTGCGGTCCATCTGGACCTAAAACACACGCCACAAGAACAGTTTCTTCCCATCTGCCTCCAGCCTTGTCAACAAAGCCCGGTACCCACACTGACACTCTCCCCTTCCTCCACACCCCAGGACACTTGTAACATTTACTCTCACTCACTCAAATACTTTGCAGATATATTTATATTTATTTATATTTTAGCTATATTTACACTATTTTCATTTGAGTACAAAACAAATTCCTTGTATGTCCAAAAACGTACTTGGCAAAAAAAGCTTTTCTGGTTCTGATTCTGATTCTGAAGGTTGAATGGTTGAGGCTGGAGCTGGAAGATCAAGCTGAACAGATGAGGAGTGGCGACCAGAGTTGAAGGAGATGACCAGAGAGTTTCTACAGGAAGAGGTTAATATGGAAGAGTTTTGACTGGAGAACCTAATTGAGCACATAAAAATATCTTTAGTTCACTGGAGCAAAAACTTGAGTCTTGAAGCCATAAAATCAACTAGGAGAAACACTTTTAAAACCCTTTGCTAGAAGTTACCTCAAATCACAAGAAATGTGGCACTGAGGAACTTGAGTGGTTACCAGTTGCAACACAACACTACACAGGAGTAGCTGATCCACCGCTCCTCAAGTACTGCTCAGGCTCATCAGTGATGGATGACAGAATGACACCCCAGCCAGGGTGGAGCTCTGGCGACCCCCAGTGGAAAACCTAGAGAGGCGCTAAACCTCAACCTTGACATATTTACTATTTTCTTATACTTCAAAGTTTATCATCAAGGTGTTTAATAATTAAAGAAATATTTAACATTTGAACATCTATTTATCAATACAAGTGCAAATTGAAAATGTGGCTTAGAACCTCATTGATAAGGTGCTTTGCATTGAGCATTTTATGCTTCTGTAAATCTTATTATTATTATTTTTCTCTAAGACATGTTCACTTTTAAGGCTTACTTTTAGGCAAATGAGAGCTCAGAAATTGTGCATAACTGATGATTATGTTGTCAATAGATTCTGCTACCTGAGCTGTGGATGATACTTTTAGTAACTGATGGCAGCTGCTAGAAAGACTGTTGATGAGGGAGGGATCCTCAGTCATTAGGCCTGTTCTATTGATCATAGAGAAACTGTATTATTGGCATAATGAAGACTGATATTTGACAATTATATCAAAGGAAGCCTGGAATGATGGTCTTGAAACAGTTCAATTAAGTGAATGATTAACTCTTTCACTTTGTCTTTAGTTTTCTGTCAAAATGAAGCATAGCCGAAGCTTTGAAATGCTGCCGCCTTATAGTAAGTTCAACTCAAGGAGCAGAGGAGGGATCTTTGTTTTAAGTATTCACACTGAATGTGGTGGTGTAGTCACTGCTGGATTTAGACAGAATCGAACCTTTATTCATTTAGCTGGCTTGTCCTTAGAAAGTTCCACGCATTCATGTGTTATAGAGATTATCTTATACGGTGCATAGCTTAATACAAATAAAACACAATCTACCTCTTTCATCTCTCCAGTGTCTGAGGTGAAGGATCCTCCGCTGGGAAACGACAAGGAACCCGGCTGCTCTCAGATAATGAGTAGACAAACCAAAAGACCAATGCCAATGTTTGGCCGATTCATCGGTGCATCCCTACTGCACTCCTATTGTGAATTACTATACATCTTGTTATAGCAAGATGTATGAACATACGTTATCGTTAGAAGGTGTGGGGAAGTGAGTTAAGCCAAGAGGAGATACAGGATACTATTAGACTATTTTAACTATTATAACTATTTTAGTGAAACTGAAGTGGTGAATTTAAATAATACATAAGGGAGTTACCAACATTTACAGTGTGGACATGGGTTGGGCCTAACTTGGGTTGTGCCACTTCAAAACTTTCAGTCCTAACCGAGAAAGCCTTTACAATACCATCACTTCATTCATTTTATATGATTAACTAAAAAACTATTTCTCGGCAAACGAAGCATCAGTTTGGATTTGGCCTACACAGCACTCATGTAACAGGAGACCTTGTCAGCTTACACTGTATATTTGGAGTGAGTAGAAAATAATACTAAAACCAAAATCAAGTTTTTTAGTTTTTGTCCACAAACGTGGTTTTGATTTCTCTGACTTTTTCATCTCCAGCCTACAAAGGCATCTGCGAAGGCCAGTCAGCTAGGTGGTGCATTGCAACCGAAGAGCATCGTCAAGGTTCTTCAGAGGGACCCACTTCCAACTCCAGCTAATAAGTGCCTATCACCTTGCTAAAATCCGTAGTACTGGTAGGGAGGTCCCCTGTGTTACCAACACATGTGAACTCCTGCCAGCCTTAGGAGCTTTTTATCCTGTCAATTCTGTCTGTTGTTTCTGGTTTTGGGGTTTTTCACATTAAGCGTCAGCATCATAGAGGTGATCAAATGGGTTATGATCTCTTTTCTTCTTTTTATAAAGACTGATATTTCTGTGTGTTATCTGTAATCAGAGTTATCTGTTTTTCTTTAACTCATACCTCCCTTTGCACGATGTTGTAGTTGGTCTTATTTTTATCTCTAAGGGAGCTCCGGTATCATGAAGGATCCCACACACCCAGCAAACTCACTTTTTGTCCCGCTCCCCTCAGGCAGGAGGCTGCGGAGCATCAAGTGTAAAACCACCAGACTGAGAAACAGCTTCATTCCTGAAGCTGTGAGACTTTCAAACACACGCAAGGACAATTACAAATGAAAAACAAATTATTGGGATGGCCTCAAAGACATATCAATAGAAACACAAAAAACTTCCCCCAAAATTACGCTTGTTTGATTGCTGTAGTGCACACAGCCATTTTTTTTCTTCAATATCAGACAGAATTGTTCACTTTCTTTTTGTGATACAATGCAAATGTAAATGTAAATTTAATTTTTTTCAAAAAGATGGACTGTGTAATATTTTTGTGTGGAAACACTAAATCCCCCTGGAAATTGCATTACTTTGTACCTTAAATTGAATCCTAACTTTCTTTTTTTTATGCGCATATCTTGAGGGCCTCACGCACTTTAACTTGACCTCAGTGTCTTGCTATGTTGTTTTCTTGAAGCGTGTTAAGGCATTAAAACAATATCTCCATGCATTTAATCAGTTTAGTTTTTTGATTTCTCAAGCAAACACTGACTCAGCTACTCTATTTTCTTTCACACCACAAAGTGATGTTCATTATCTCAGAAATGAAATAAAACAATACCTTGTTAATGAATCATTTTAAACGTTGAAAATATATCTTTTTTGTTTGTTTATATGTACCACCACCACCTGGATGTAACGATTCCTCTATGTATCCACATTACAAGTAGTTCAGGCATGTCATGTTTGAACTCCGATATAAAATACATAAATGAGGTTCTGTCGTTAGTCTGAGCGCACATAAAATAACTTGTCCAGATGATGAGGGCCTAACTGAGATTTTAAGATAAAGCTTTGTGGAAGTTGGGTCCCCATCTCAGCTGTAGTATCTTCCCAAATCTTTTCAAATAGATCAAATTGAATATCAATGATGGGTTATTAGGGCACACACAAGAAAAAGTAAAACATAAAGAAATTCACTTATTGGGCAACATCTTCCCAAAAATGAGGAATGCAGAGAAATTAACAGCTCATTTTTAACATTAATAAAGAGCTACCAAATAATAATAAGATATACTGATTTAATTGATTTAATTAACAAACATCATACATTTATACCGACAAATAAAATAAGGAAAGTGTTATCAGTGTCATGATAGGTGTTTTGGTTCTTTGTTTAGTTTGCTGTTTAATTTGTTGTAGTTGCTGTGTTTTACTTTGTTATCATTAGTTATTGGTTTTGTTATTCTTTTCTGTGTTTTCAAGTTGCCCCTGCTCTCTGTCCCTTTTCTCTCTTCCTCTGTCTGTGTGTATCCTGCAGCTTGAGTTCCCTCATTATCTTTTCCACCTGTTACTAATTATCTGTTCATCTTCTCCACTGCTCCACCTCCTCCTCAGTATATAAGCCTGGTTCCCTCATTCATTTACCGCTGGATTATTGTTTTTACCTTACCTTTCGTTGCTCCCCTGCTGTGCTTCCACGTTCCAGTTCTCCTCGCCCCTCAGTAAGTTTTCCCTTCTGCTCACCTGATTCTCTGCTGCTGATCTCTCTCCCCTCTCGAGATATTCCGTTCACTTCCTTAGTTTATTTCGTCTGTTGATTTTCTCTCATTTCTTGTAGTTTCTCTCGTGCTCATCTCAATTGTTTATGTTCCCTGTTTTGGTCTCGCGTTTATCCTCGGTTTGTTGTTCCTCCTCTGTACCACATTGATTAAGTTTCTGTTTTGTTCATCTTCATCCTCACAATAAATAACTTTCTTTCATGCAAATCCACCTCTGATCGAGTCTTATTTGCCGTTGCGTGACAATCAGTGAAATTACGTCTCTTCACACTGTAAGGTTCAAATGATTTGATGGAGAGAAAACTAATTTTCATGCTTGAAATATTTCGAGAGTGCTTAAAGCTTTGTCTTATGGTACTGACGTTATCAGAAAGTCTCTAATCTTTGACTTGCTAATGTTGGTGACCATTGCATGCTGTAGCCTCAGGTTATCTACAATTCCCAATAGCTGCTGAGTGTGTCAATATCGTGTTAATAAGCAGTTCAACAGGTATACCTAATAAATTGGCCTGCAGATAAATTTCCTGGACAACAGAACTGCCGGCTTTGAACTGCCAGAACTAGAAAAAGAACAAAATGTGTATATATAAAAAAACAAACAAACTTGAATACCTGAATAGAAGAAGAAGTTACATAGTCTGAGTTTATAACAAGGCAGGTATTTGAACCTTTTCTGGACAGATAAATAAGCACCAGGTTCCCTCATCAACTGTAGCTGCTAAAAAATCCCCGCAGGATGCGCAAGACACCAAGAGTTTGTTCGAAGACTGAAATCTAGTATAATAAAACATACATTCATCTTGCATAAAACAAAAAAAAAAACTATTTTTGACAAAACGCAACAAACAATATTGCCAAACTTTCAAACAATTGTTGAAGACATTAAAAGGAGCAATAACTTATTTTCCTAAATACAATAAAAGGCAAATATGTAAATGTTTTTTGCGCAAACTTGTTCAGTTATAAAAAATGTTCACCACAGCAACTGCAGATTTAACTGGGGTCTTTCAGGACAACTAATCATATTAAATTAAAGCTCTAAAATGATGTATTACGTTGTTTTATAAGAACAAAAACAGCACATTTGGGTTGTTTTTTTTTAAGGACTGTAAGACTAACCTGTTCTCATATTTTACCTTATTAGTAGTATTATTACGTATAATCATGATTAATCAATCAAATCAAAGGGAAATTAAATGTTGTTGGAGTATCTCATTTAACTGAGGAGCTGTTGTAGATGGTGATGGCTGTGGGCAGGAAAGATCTCCTGTAGCGTTCTGTTTTGCAACTCAGCTGGAGAAGCCTCTGACTGAACATACTCTGTTTTCCAGTTACAGTCTCATGAAGAGGATGTTTAGGGTTCTCTATGATTTTTATGTAAAATCCTTCTTTCCATCATCAACTCCAGAGATTCCACATTTGTGGACAAAACAGACCCAGCCTTCCTTATCAGGTTGTTGAGTCTTTTTAGGTCCCTTGCTCTGACGCTGCTGCCCCAAGAGATGATGGCAGATGAGATGACACTCTCAGCAACAGACTTATAGAAGATCTGCAACATCCTGCTGCAAACTTTAAAGGTTTTCAGCTTCCTCAGGAAGTAAAGTCGGCTTTGTCCCTTCTTGTAGACGGCTTCACTGTTGCGTCTCCTGTCCAGTCTGTTGTCCAGATAAACACTGAGGTATTTGTATTCCTCAACCATCTCTTCTTCTTCTCCAATGATGAATAATAGGGGTTGATCTGACCCGGTTTCTCTTGAAATCTATATCATTCCATCTCTTTTGTTTTGTTCACATTCAAGATCAGATGATTGTTCACCACACCATGCCACAAAGCGCTCCACCAGCTCTGTGCTCAGCATCTTCTCCATCTCTGATACACCCGAAAACTGCAGAGTCATCTGAGTATCTCTGTAGATGACAGGAGTCTGACCTGTACTGGAAGTCTGAAGTGTACAAAGTGAAAATTAATGGTGAGAGTACAGTCCCCTGTGGTGCTCCAGTGCTGCTTAAAACCTGGTTAGACACACAGTCCTTCAGTCTGACAAACTGTGGTCTGTTGGTCACAGACCCCTTCAACCAAAAGCACTGGAACTGGAGTTTTAAAAGAATATACAGTGTGCCCAATATTTTGGATTAATGTATTAATTTTCTTTTTGCATTAAAACGCCTAAAAACCACTAACGTGGAATTTTTTTATTTATTTACTTTACTACAAAGAGGTTCTGTTTATGTTTATCTATATAGACCCACGTCTATATAGAACATCCTGTTCCCGTTGCTCCGGGTTACTCCCGTTACTCCGGGTTACTCCCGCTAACCGGAAGTGATTCGCTATTTGTTAATCGTGCAGAGATAAGTGGGCTTCTAGCTTGGCTCCTGCTGAGTCGCTTCGGACCGCGTGGAGAGGGAACAACTCGCTATGGACGGAGGAAACACGGAGAACTAGTCACGAGAACATTTCCCCCAAAAGGTGAGTCATTTTCTGGCTTTATGTTAGCTTTATGTTAGCTTAATGCTTGCTGGAAACATGAGCTACAACTGCTGCTTAGCTTGAATTAGACACGCGAAGTGCATGTTGTATCATGTAAATGGTTTAGTTTCCAATATCTCAGGGCTTTTTTTGCTGTATGAAACTCAATAATGTGTTTTAAGCTATTATAACTGGTTATAAATGGTGTATAGGAACACATTACTGGCTAATTATCTGTATTGTAGCTTTAGTTGATGTTGCTTCCTTGTTCTCTGGGTCGTAACAGGTGTTCCTTATATAATGCTCATCTTTTATCTTCCTGCTTTCATACAGGGTTTCAGACACATGACCCCCAGTTTCAGAACAGGTCCAACAAAAACAGAGTAATTCATTTTATTGCCCAATTCATTTTAATACGTTTTTGTAAGGCTCGTCTTTCCACAGATTTAACATAATTATTGTGTCATCTTTGGGTTATTTCCTAGCTTTTAACTAATTTTGAATACAAAATATACATTTAGATTGAATGTAATAAATTGTTAAAATGATATAATTATTGGTAATAGTGTTATCTGATTATTGCTGGGGTGCATTAGAACAAATCTTTTGATTAAAACCATTGTATTTATTTTTGTTTCTCTATTTTTGAATAGAAAAAGCTGCACTTTTCTTTTTTTATGTGTAAACCTGAATAATAGAAATGGGAACACTAATATGAAAACACAAGTAAAAGTGCTAAATGGAGATTTTGCAAGATTAAGCAAACAACAACATTTGTAATAATGCTTGTAAGAGTATGTGAACTTCACATTATGTCTGACAATTCTTCCCTTTTAGGGTCTGGCCGTCTCAGTTGTGTTGCTGTGCTGACTGATTATTCTCGTTGTTGCTTGGAGATGTGCATTACTCAAATAAACAGCTCTCAATTGAATTTTTTATACACGTCAAGCGTGCCTAGACATATTCTTTGGGTTACAAAAAGATTGAAAACAAAGCTTAAAGTAGAACCCAGGTATGTTAGAAGAGTTTGTTGATAGTGAGCTGAGTGATTAACTTGTAATGACAATGTTATAATGTAAAATGTACAATGTAACTGAGAACAACTCTTCTCCATCTTGGTTGCTACCAAACAAGCACCTGTCTGTTCTGTGTTAACACAGGAGGACGTCACACGGCTTTAGTCTCTGTAGAAAACATGTTGCTGTTTTCCTAGTTGACTGTGTGCAGCGGCTGAAGTGGAATGGGTTACATCTGATGATCTGCAGACAAAAAGCAGGACGAGCCCGGAGAACGTGTTGTTTGTGTTGTGAGGAGCAGCAGGAGTGCAAACTCGTCTGAGAGCAGAAGAACTGAAGACGCTTTGTGTGCAAACAAGCCCGAGTTCTCACAGTCACATAAACTTCAAGTGGGAACATTTTTAAGCCACTGAAGGAGGAATAATTGTCTCACTGCCGGATAATAAGCCGTTAAACTTGTAAACCAGCGTTTTTTGATTGTTTTCAACCTTGATATTATATAGGAATAGGAACTATTTTCTTACAATTTAATGTTTGTCTCGAAGGTGTTTACAAATTATTTCATTTAATTTGTGTTTGCTTCATATTTAAGGAAAAACCTTAAGTAGGATTAAAAAGAATCAAACCTGAAAAGTTTGTGTTTATAGAGGATCGTTCAGTCTATCAGGTGCCAGCTTAATAAGCAGCAGTTATGTTCTGCTTATGAAAAATAATAATAACTAAGGGTTAGTTTGACTGTGCAACCCAGGAGCAACTTTTAGTGAAACATGAGGATAATGTCGGTCAGAAGTGTTTTGTAAGACGGATGATAATGGGTTTTAAACCTTCCATCATCAACAGTCCTGCTCTGACAACGGCGGTTAACACTTAAAATTGTCTCCTTTGAGACAGTTTGTCCTTGAAAGACACTAAAAGTCGCCTCCTTCCCCTCTGGTAGAACTTTGCAACAATAACTCTCCATGGACCTGGCCTGGTGGTTAGATTCAGAAAGAAAATACATTCAGGAATATTAAAGCTAGAGGCTATTTTAAGAACACACAGCGACCACCTGAGTTTCACGTACAGGTTTCATTAGAACGCCAGTTTTTATGACCTTTGTGTGTCACCTTTGTTTTTCCCGATATACGAGTATGTTAATATGTTTTGCTTAGCTTCGCAGAACAAGCTGTTAAATCACGTTATTAATAAACCCACTTCCTGGTGCAGCTTGTCCACTGGAAAGTTACTGTTATGACCCGAGGCATATTTCACATTGAAATGTTTTCACACTTAAACTGCACACGATAATAAAAAGGTCTGACAGATCCACACACAGACAGATTTCAACATGCAAATCCTCTTTAGATCCAACATCTGTTTAAAATGAATAAACCTGGCAAATAGGGAAGAAGCATTGGTGATGGTGTTCTGATTCTGATAATCTTATTATTGCTGGAATGGGAATATTATTATTATTTATGTTATTTTTCCGTATGAGCCAGAGATTCTGGTTTTTGCCTGAGGAACTGTATCATTCATTATTCTGAAAACATGTTTAATCCTTGCGTGTTTTTGTGCTGCTTTGTGGTCTCTGATTGATAGAGATGTGCGTGTTTGGTTTTTCATGACTGTGTTGAAACAGAAACACTGAATGCTGACAAATGAACCGCAAGACTAAAACTGATGAACGTGTAGGAAAAAAAACCCTGAATTTTTGTGATCATTTTTATCAACAGCTTCAAAAAAAGTTGTGCGTTGATGAGGAACTAGAGCGGACTGCTGATGTTAAATAAATGTTTGCGGCTCTGTTATGTTCCAACACAAAGCTAAAGCAGAGAACGCTGTACTGGACTGCAGGGTTCTCAGCTTCGGGGTATCAGAACATAAACAGGATATCACATTTAACAGGAGGTAATGTACATTCCTCCCACTGATGGGAATCCTCTCACAGCCAATAAATCCATTACATTTTATTTATAGAACACTTCTCACATAGTCAGATGTAACCCAGTTTTTCACTGAGGGTTGAAACAAGCATGCAAACAACCACACCAGAAAAGGTTAATCATCAACTCTTTATTTAATGATAAAAATGTGAATTATAGGGCGCAGTCTCAATACGGGGTAAACGCATGCTAAAACATACTGTCTACAAAAAAAAAATAAGAAAAAGTAATGGATGCAAAACACTGAGTTTAATTGAACTTCATTCTACTATTTAACAATACACTCACAATATATTTAATCAATCGTCCACAAATCCATCAAAGCACGCAGTGATACTTGTTTGAGAGCAGAGATATAAGGAACAATAACAATCACAAGCTGAGTGAGTGGAGCGAGCAGTTTGTCAGAGTTGAACAGGTTAGCGCGAGCGTCTGGTAGATTTGTGCGCACACGCTTAAAATGGTTGTTCCTTCAGATAGATCTGCGCACTCAAATTGGTATCACTGCGTTTTCTAACTGGTGGCACAAACTTCACAGCAACAGAAATGGTCTGACAATCAATCAAAAGGAACTCAGTGTTATAAGGCTTATTTTGAGAGAATTTCAGGCTTCTAAGTGCGCCTTATAGTCCGTAAAATACAGTACACAAAATAGTTTAGTGTTGCCTCATGCTAGCAAGAATTTAAAACAAATCTTAAATACATAGAGAGCAAACAAAAATATTTAAACAAAAGATATTTAAAAAGCAGTTTTCTACAAAAACAGGAACGGTTTCTCAGATCTACTTAAAGGTCATCAAGCGCCTTCCTGCTGTCACATACACTAAAGCTGATTATGGTTGGAAGCTCTGTTTTATATTTCATAATTCATTCCTAAAATTAGATTACATGTTAACACTTTAGATATCGTAATTGTTTTTATTAGCCTGCCTCTTCAGTTTTATTTGTCAGTGCCACAAAGAGCTCCAGCTGCTTTTCTTCTCCTTATATAGCCGGTATAGCCTCCTTAGCAGGTCACATCTGTTTGTTGAGAGAGGGGGAATTTGTGTATCATTTGTTTAGTCATTCTTGGGTTGGACATTTCTGCTACAGTAATATTTGTTTGATTTAAAAGTACTGGGTATTATTGTATGTCAGCAGCGGTCTGATCAGCCATTATTTATGTTCCCCTCTGTCTTCTTTGGGAGGTCAGTTTGTGCTTAAGTGATTTGTGTTAATACCTGAGTTGAAGTCTGTTTTGTTAACCTCAGTTTATTTACATATTTATTCTGTAATTAATTAATTATCTTTTGTCAATTATCCCTTCTGGTTTTGAAAGCTGTGCGGCTGGAAGGATTTTGGTTGTTTATCACTTTAGGACACAATAAATTATTTTTATGCACATGAATTTCTGATTAGCATCTCTAAAGCAAAAATAATACTTGAACTTAAAGCCTTAAAAATAAAATCCCATATAATTTTCACCCATAATCACAATTATAATCTTTATTTCTTACTTACTTTTAAACAAAATACAAATGACAGGTTTTTTTTTTCCATTTCATTCCAGAATCTGGATTAAATCTGGGTCAAAAGCGAAAGTGTGCCCCCCTCTCCCCAATGCTCATTGGCTCGTGGTAATTTCAATCATTTTGTAAAACGCTGCGTCTTAGAAAAGAAGCCAAGCTAAAAATGTAGTGACTACACTGTGTTATTTGTTATTTGTACACTGTGTACAAATCACGCCTCCCTTATTTAGCCTAGCTCATGACTCGAACTTTGTCATCACTGAGGAGAGCTTCTCACACAGATATGTGCTACCAAACATGCACGAACACAGACATACTTGTAGCCAGAACGACATAAGACCAAAGAAAACGGAAAGATTTGATTCGTTAATGCGGACATTTTATTTATGTTTCCAGGTTTTGTTATCCATCATATTCTTATTTTGAGTTTGTATAACTTTGATAGGATATATTTTATTGACGTTTAGTAAATGTATTCTTTATTTTTTATTAAATTTTTATAATATTTTAATATATGACATAACAGTAAATGAATTTGTTCTTTTGACCTTTGACCTACTTTTTTTCCTAACTTGTATACTTTGGTTGGATATATTTTTTATAGAGAGCGAACAATTATAAGTTATTTAAGGTTTAAGTTTATTCATTCCAGGAAAAAAAAACTCCTGTTTGGCTCTCAAACTCAAGTGTGTTTTGGATTTTGGCCCCATTTGCTATTGAGTTTGACATCCCTGCTTTAAACTGTTCTTAGGAATGAGTGTGTGAGGATTGTTGACTGCAAGGATAATCGGATGGATGGATGCCGGGTCTTTCTCAGTTGTTTGATTTAACTATATTCCAGGATTTCTGTTGTCATACCACTTCCAATTTACATGTTTTTGGTAGTAAATTTGAGCTCAGGTCCTTTTGTAAAGTGAAGTAGATGAATAAATAAATTAATTAATATTATGGTGTGAATGTACTGGATTAAGCCAACTAAATATGGGCCTATACTGTGTTTTGAAAAAAAATATTGGTGAACTTTGCATACTGTAGCTTTAGGTTTTCTACAATTATCATTCCAACAAGATGACCTTAGCAGGTGGCTGGAAACATGAGCTACAGCTGCTGACCTTTGACCCCCAGTTTCAAAACGTGTAACTAACTAAGAGTGATTTTTCTTCCCTAAATAAGTTTTGCTTACTTAATGAGGCTTCTCTTTCCACAAAAATATGGTTTTAATACATTCATTGTAAAATCAATATGTAGAATGAATATTATAAATTGCACTTCGAGGAATGTGAAAATCTGAATAATTAGAGGGAGTTGATTCGTAGATACTAACATAATCCTCTTGCTGCATCCAGTTTCTGTGAGACGAAGCAAATCAATTTGATAATCAAGAATTAAGTCATTAACTAATAAAGACTTTGATTAGAGAGAACTGATGTGCAATAAGACACATTTAATAGTCGTACATTTCTTTCAAACTGAGTTGTTTTTATCTTTGTGGTTTTCAGGATTAGCTCTTTTTAGATTGATCTTTAATCTATTTGGTTTTGGCCATGGGCAAAACACCGTCTCAATGGGATGTTGGGTAGGTAACTAGGGAAGCCGCAGAGAGGAGGGGAGATTTTGTCAGTTAATAAATTCGGCCATATTTCTAGAAAGAAGAGCGGCTCCGTCCAAAGTGGGATTGATGTCGTCTCTCCGGATCAGACCAGGTTTTCCCCAAAAGGCTTTTCCAATTATCAATGTAACCCACACCGTTTTCTGGACACCACCTAGATAACCAACGGTTGAATGACAACATGCGACTAAACATGTCGTCACCGGTCCGATCAGGCAGAGGACCTGAGAAAACTACACAGTCCCACTTTGTTGTTGCAAATGTCGGCGGTAATGACACCGTAACCGATTATCCTCAGCCAGCAGTTTGAGGTATGATTTTATGTCGCCTGTTCTGGCCCCTGGCAAACATTTGACTATGGTTGCTGGTTTCTCTAAAGCAACGTTTCTGACTATGGAGCTGCCAATTACCAGAATCTGTTTCTCAGTGGGTGCATCGCTGAGTGGGGAAAATCGGTTATAAACGTTAACAGGTTGGTGGTGAGCCAAAGGCTGGGTTCTGGGACTATGCTTTCTGCGTACAGTCACCCAGCCGAACTGAGTTCCCGGCTGTGCGGGAACTGCTGGAGGATCACTAGGGCAACCGTTTCTTGTTGGCTCCACACTAAGCTTTTCAACTCAGTCACCCTCGCCTCCAAAGCTACAAAAATGCTACATTTAATGTGTGTACCATTAACTCTAAAGGAGGCAGAGGCCAAATTCTGAACAGCTGGATAGAAGCTGATGTTTGTTTTCTCTGTTATGTTTTTGTTTTTCAGCAGAAACTCCCAGCGTCTGTATGAAGGGACAAACAGATACTCCTCGAGACCGGTGAGCAGCGAGAACAGCAAACTGTCACTTCCACTTATTTGCTCTCAGCCCTAAAACGTATTTTTGTTGTTTTAGAGTTTTGCTCTCACAGTCTGGTTTCTAAATCGCTTGTTTAACATCCGGTTCTCCTCCTTCTTTCCCCCTTCCCCTGTTTTCCCCCTAATCTCCAGGGGCTGTTTGGTGGGAATCGTTTTCTTCATTCTAGGCCTGGGAACGCTGCTGCCATGGAATTTCTTCATGACTGCCTTACTGGTAAAAATGAAAGCAGGAACTGAAAGAGTTTGATTTCATAAAGACGTTCATGTCGCGTCATTTTAGATACATCAGATTGCTCTTTTAGGTTTAACTGTAAGCAGGCAGAAAAATTTATAGTTATTCCAAACCTGGAATGTATTAGTTTTTTTTTTCTTTTTGGTCGAAGCATCACATTTTTTGTGAATTATCACTTCTGGTTTTGAAAGCTTTACAGCTGGAAGGATTTTGTCTCTTCTGTGCTTTAGGACCCAAAGATAAAGATTTTTTTTATGCATGTGAATTTTTAAATAGCAGCTCAAAAGCTCAAATAATATTTGAAGTTAGGGCTTGGCGCTGTGCCATAAAAAATAAAATCTCATGTATTTTTCTTATTAAATCAAATTATGACCTTTAAAAAAAAAATTTTTTTAAATACAAATGACAGGAAATAGACTTGATTTAAAAAAATAAAGGTCAGTTGAATCTCAGGAGACTGAAAATATTGCGTTTGAATTTTGAAAGGTTGAATTTTTTTATATGACAATTTCTTTCTACTGAAAGGTTAAACTGAAAAACAGCTATTGAAAATGTGATTACTTTGAAATAATGTGAACTTTCAGGTTGAAGTGAAAACACTAAATGAAAATTCTACCAGATAGACATAATGACATTGATTTTTTTTAGATTAAAATATATTCTGAATATATTTTAACACTGAAATAGTAAATAAAAACAATGAACATTAAATTTTCACACGTACTCAAAATTCAAATCCTAGCGACACATTTACTTTTATAGTCCATATCCCCCAAAAAATAAATAAATAAAACTCAATGTGACTCCAGAGTTTAATACTGGAAGTTGACTTTCGGTCTTAATCACGCGACCTGACGTACATTAGATTGGCTTCAGAGCATCTTCAGATGTCAGAGCAGACCAGGTAAACTCAGGATGTGACGCTTCATTCGATGCTTTCTGTTCTGCATTCAGTATTTCCAAGATCGCCTCAACAAAACGGAGGTCAGGAACGGAACGGCCTTCCGAAAAGAGTATTACTTCAACAACTGGATGACGTTCCTGTCCCAGCTGCCGCTCCTCATCTTCACGCTGCTCAATTCCTGCCTCTACCAGAGGTCAGTGAAATGGGACGCTTCCTTCATGCATTCCTCCCTGTGTGTCGGTTCCGGGTGACCTGATGTGACCCGGATGTGTCGCAGGGTATCGGAGGCCGTACGGATCGCAGGCAGCCTCGTTTTCATCCTGCTGCTCTTCATCCTCACCGCCGTGCTGGTTAAAGTGGATATGGATCCAGATGTCTTCTTCTCGGTCACCATGGCAACTATCTGGTTTATCAATTGTGAGTTGCTTTGATCTAAGTTGTCTGAAAGTGTCAGTTTTTGTTTGCTTTTATTTTATTTTACACCTTCCTCCTCGTCTTCGTCTCGCAGCGTTCGGCGCCGTCCTGCAGGGCAGCCTGTTCGGCCTGGTCAGCCTGCTGCCTCAGAAGTACAGCACCGTCTTCATGAGCGGCCAGGGCCTCGCCGGGACGTTCGCCGCCGTCGCCATGCTGGTTGCCATAGCCAGTGAGCAAACCCACGCGTAGCATCATGAGTAAACATGCAAAATCTCACTCTTTATTTCCAAGGAGGCGTTAAACGGCCAATCCTGTCGTGCTCCCTGCAGGCGATGCAGACCCGGAGTCTGCAGCTTTGGGTTACTTCATCACGCCGTGCATGGGAACTCTGCTCACTCTGTTCAGCTACCTGCTGGTGCCGCGCCTGGTCAGTCTCACATGATCGCGCCATTAACAGTTTTTTTTAAATGGAAATCTGAGCAGAGATTTAGGTTTTAAGTTTTACAATAAAATAGGGATTCAGAGGCTTTTTTTAATCCTGTTTTCTGGAGAAAGAATTCAGTATCTCCTTTGTTTCCCTGCAGGGCTTTGCTCAGTATTACCTGAACAAAACCAGCAAATATGAGGAAGGCACCACCGACAAGCTGCTAAATGGTAAGACGTTTGTTGTCCCTGCTGTAAACCTCAGCGCCACGTAAAGTCCGTCTGTCTAGCTGGAAAGTCGGTTGAACCGGAGCAGAGTTGGGATGATCCAACGTCATTCTGTGAATGTTTCCTTCACACACTGACCAAATCAAATCAATTCAGTGGAACATTATCTCATTAGGTCTGTTGACCCTCCATTTATCCAGTTACAAGCCGTGTCCAGACAAAGATGGCTCTGTTAGATTGCTCTCTCTCTCTCAAACACACACACTAAGTAAGCTACACACACTCAGCCAGACAGCCCTGAGCTGCTTCCACTGAAAAACTAGATCCTGGGGATTTAAAACATTTCTTATGTGAAAATCCAAACCTAGTTTTTTTTGTTTGTTTTTTTACATTCTGCTTTAAATCCCAAAGAGATACGTTGACGTTCGGAACTGTTGATGAAAAGCTTTCGTTCATTTCCAGAAGGAACTCCTATAGAAAACGGGAAGCCAAACGTCCACGCTAACGGATCTGTGGCGAACGTGGGCGCTAAGAGCAGCAGGCAGGACGAGACCGAGCTGGAGAGCAGCTCAGAGCGGACTGAGCCGGCGGATGATTCTAAGGAAAAGGCCTCGGTGTTGGAGGTCTTTAAAAAGGTACTGTAAAGGGGAAATAGTGTCATTTGGGTTCACAGGCAGTTTATTTATGTTTCTACATCTTTAAAACGTTTTCCTCCTCTGCCAGATTTGGTTGATGGCGTTTTGCGTGACGTTCGTGTTCACCGTCACGCTCTCCGTGTTCCCCGCCATCACTGTGGATGTCGAAACATCATTCCCTGGAAAATGGGGTAAGAGTTTAAGGTTTAGATGAAATCTGCACAGAGCCGGTTTAGCCTCGGGCTGTCACTGCAGATCGGATCGCTCTTCCTCCGTTTATTCACGTTTTCACTTCTTTCTCAGAGCGCTACTTTATCTCTGTCTGTTGCTTTCTGGTGTTCAACGTATGTGACTGGTTTGGCCGGACCATCACCAGAAAGCTACACTGGGTGAGTGCATTGCTTCATAGATGAACAATCAGTTTCAACCAATCATTCAAAAGCGATTGTTTATTGTGGGGTTTTTTTAATCAAAAATGCAAATACTAACTACACACCATATTTACATGTACATTTATGCATTAACAGAAGGTTTTATCCGAAGCTATTTACAAGAGACTGTTAAACATCGAACTATGGAACAATTTACGTATTATAAGTTACCTGGCAAGTCCGATCAGTCAAATGTTGGACTTTTCCGTCCGTCTGAAGCCCCTTTTCCACCAAACTGGTTCCAGTCCTTGTTCGATGCTAGATCCAGAGTTAGCACCGGTTCTTTGTGTTTCCACTGACCGAAACTGGTTCAAAACTGTTGCTTTGATTGGCACCAACTCTTTCTGGGGCCAAAGGAAAGAACCGGTTCGACGTGATGACGTCAGGGACTGGGGGCGGGGCTACAGAACAACTATTAGCCGGTAAACAGGTAAAGAGAGGCAGTTTTCAAACAACACTGGAGTTGCTTGTGGGACAAAAGACCCAAAATGGACCTGAAGTCAAGGCAGCAGCGGGAGGGCCTGAGCGCAGTGGTGAGCAAATTATTAACAAGCTTAAAAAGTCTTGTTGTGGTGTTGTGGCAGTTGGATTTGGCGCTAAATCTACTGGGTAATAGTGACGTACGCGTACGCATGGAGCGACGTAATGACGTAGCTTTCAGGGCCAGCACCGGTGTGTGGAAAAAACGACGGTTCTGTGTTGGTTCGCACTTGGAACCAGCCGTGAACCGGCTCTAGCACCAGCACGGAACCAGCCCTTGGTGGAGAACGGGTATGAGAGACCAACTTCCTCCAAGATTTATCCGATTCCGCCTGTGATTCCAGAAGCTGCAGCCTGCCTGCGATTCTGTTCGAGAATCGTATCTTCTACGTCCTCGACTGAAATCGTCGACAGACACACAATCTATTCCGTCTGGACACGAGGGTTCACCTTTGCCCTGTCCTCCCGTCAGGAACATTGATCAATTGCATTGACAGACCTGCTGACCAGATCCATAATGTTCAGTTCGGGAGAAATGCAAAGAGACGCTCCAACAAGAAAGAAAGACCCAAAACGCAGAGCTGAAGCAGGTCAGATAAGGGCTGGGGTCGGGAGATAGAGAAAGCGTCTGCCTTCGTCGAGAGAAGAGAGAATGATTTGTGATTTGAATTTGATTAGAATTGAATGTGAGCAGCTAAGGGAAGCCAATGCAGTTCAGTGAACAGCGGTGTGACTTTTGCTCCCTTTGGCTGGTTGAGAACCAAGTGGGCTGCAGCCTTCTGGATTATCTGTTGTGGTATCACGGCACAGGCTGGAGGACCTGTTAAGGGGGCGTCGCAGTAGTCAAGGCAATAGATGACTAAGGTCTGTACTAGGAGCTGTGTCGCATGTTGAGTTTGATACAGCCTAATCTTCCCGATGTTGAATAGAGAGAAGCGACACGATCGAGTAACAGAGGTTCAGTTGGGAGATGGTGATCTTTCATTCATGCAGATATGTAAGGAAGGCAGTGCGGTATTCGTGTTGATACTGAGAGGTCGTCTGGAATAAAGGAAAGATAGAGCTGGGTATCGTCTGCATAGCAGTGATGGGAGAAGCCATGTAGATGAATGATTGGACCTGGCAAAGTGTTGCATATCGCAAAGAAGAGGGTCCCAAACACTGAGCCTTGGGGGACCACTGTGGTGAGTTGATATCACATCGATGTTTGGCCTGAAGGGTTGTCCGGTGATGAAGGATTCGAACCAGGAGTATGCACTGCCCTCGATCCCCATATATACCGGCTAATTAAGTCGGATCCCGTGGTTTACAAGCTCATGATGAGGGGCGCCTCGGGGTCACAACCCTGCATGCACAAATCTAATCTCGGTTTGGTTTGAAGTTTTCAAATCAAGCATGAAAAAGAAACTCAGGGTCGAGAAACTAATAATCTTTCAGTTTCAATCTTTATATCCCACGGATTAAAAAGTCACATCCATTTTCAGACAGAAAAACAAACGACCTGATACTCGATCAGACGTCTTTGTTTTTTTAACATACACTAGAACTAGTTCGGGCCGCAGCATGATTTTTCTATCTCCGTGTTTTTATCACTGCAACCAAGATGGCGGCACAGCAGACGGTGTGCATCCCGCAGGGCTGGTGGGCTAACTAAGCTTCAAAAGCGGCCACACAAACCACCGCTTCGCCGTCTTTCCCTCGCCAACGTAAGATCTCTCGCAGACAAAATAGATGATCTGAGACTCCAGACAGCCTTGTATAAATTAACCAGAGACTGCTGTGTTCTACTCATCCCTGAAACATGCCTACACCCATCCATCCCAGACACGGCTATTGAGCTAGCATTCTTCACAACACGGTGCTTCGACAGGACTAGTGAGTCCGTGTAAGAACACAGGAGGAGGACTGCGTTAGAAACAACCGTTGTAGCAACACAGCAATGGTAGCCACTCATCTAGAATACTTTTGACCGTTCTACCCTCGGCGGGAGAACGGGGGTCATACTGGGGTCATGCTTACTGTTTTTTACATCCCACCGTACACTAATGCACTCTAACTGCTACATATCAACATCAGCTCACAGCAGAACCTTCATCTAGCACTCAATCATAGCCGGCCTCCACGACTACCGGCCAGTTGCACTCACAGTGCTTTGAAAAACTGGTCAGAAGTCCCATTAAATTTCTTCACCTCCCAGTCGGGACCCACCCCAGTTTGCCGTAGAGGATGGCAAGAAAACAGCGCTACACACAAGCGCTGACCCATGTGGAGAAAGCAGGAAATTACACCCGTCTTCTGTGGCTTATAGTTCAGCTTTCAACACCATCACCTGCCCTGTTGCCTCGTCAGGAAACTGCTAAACCTACCCTAAAAGCATTCCACGTGCTTCTGGATTAAGGACTTTCTGTCGGGGCGCCACCAGAGGGTCAGGATAGGCCCCTACCTCTCCTCACCCCTTACACTCAGCATCACTTCCCCTAAAATCTGAGAGCTGAGCTCCCTGCTCCTCACACCTCAGACTGAGAAATCTTAATCCGTGGAGTGCAACTGAAATATAATGACTTCTTCCCCTCTTAGGTTTCTTTCTCATGCTTGATTTGAACACTTCAAAACAAATAGTGATTGGATCTGTCAATGTAGGGTTGTGACCCAGAGGGGCCCTCATCATCCAGCTCTCATTGTTCTTTGAATCAATCAAAGGGAATCGAGCAGCAGCTGAACCGAACCTATGTTATACAAGCCAGTGATGGTAGACAATCATCATATCCTTACTTGTTGTAATTACCATAGCGTTTTGAATAATTTCCCAGTTCTTTCTTTGTTTTTGGCCATTTTTATGTTGTTTAGGAGCCACGGTGGAGGTTCACAAGCCTCAGGTTGAAGACGACTGGCCCTAAACAGCTACTGTCTTTAGTCAGAGTTACACCTTTTAAACGTCCTTTGGAATAAATAAAGTATCATTTGCTGGTTTTTATCTTGAAAGGTGCACAATAAAGGTTTTAGTCACATTTGTCTTAACATGAAGGAGCCCAGACCAACCTGACCATGACCTCTCTCCTTCTATCGTCCGCATGTTGGTCCTGCCTGGGTAATAACCCGTCCCCCCTGTTCTCCCTGCAGCCCTCTAAAGAGTCCCGCCTGTTCCCGCTGCTGGTGGTCGCCAGGGTGATCTTCGTGCCTCTGCTGATGCTCTGCAACGTCAAGGGACGGTCGTACCTGCCCGTCCTGTTCCACCATGACATCGCCTTCATCGTCTTGATGGTCTTCTTCTCTGTGTCCAGCGGTTACTTTGTGTGCCTCTCCATGTCCTACGCACCGCAGTGAGTACGGATGACAGCTGTAGTCCTTGTGCACGTGTGTAACAGTGACTGGGATGGCGGCGGGGCTAGTTATCTTATTCTAGAAGAGCCTCTCTGTTGCCATGCCAGCCAGAACGGCAGATGAGTTCATGAGTCGACAAGCAGCGTTATTACATAAGGAAATCATTATTTTTGTTCTAATTAAATGCTTCAGATCTTCCAACTAGTTAACAACAATTTACTTACTTTCTTCTTAAGTATTCTTTAAATTATGCAAACAGTAAAATTAACATTTTTCTTTATTGAATTTACTTCAAAGAAAGAAATGCTACTCTGGCTGCAGAACATTGAGAAAAAAAAACAAGCGATCTGCACCACACCGCCCTCTGGTGTCCAGATAATTAAACTACCAAATTCAATTCAATGGAGAATTAAAAAGTAAATGTATTTTTCTTCTGTGCAGCATAACAGAAAGCAAACCAGTCTTTCTGGTGTATATGGGAGGAAGAATAATAATTTCTTGCAGCAGGCCGAGTGTAAAAAATCATTATTCTCTGAGCAGCGTTAATTTGCTTCAGGTTGAAACCTGGACTAGATTGTTGTGCATTAACATCACGAACATTTAGGTTGCATAAAAAAAATTAAAAAAACCCCAGAAATTATCCTTATTTATTTATTTATTTATTTATTTATGTATTTTTGCTTTTTTTCACATTTTTACATTTGTTCTTACACACCCACCACAGAATAGTCTCTTTAGTCATTCTCTCACATTCTGAACTCATATTTTCTCCTACCATGGAACCACACGGCCTCCTCCTGAAGACGCTGTAGAGTTTTAGTTTTCCTAACAGTAAATGTGTCTTATTTATTTATTTTTTTACCACTTCTGAACGACTGGTTGTGTTTTGTCAGATTGGTGGAACCCAAAGACGCGGAGACGGCCGGAGCCCTGATGACCTTCTTTCTGGCACTGGGTCTGTCCATCGGGGGCGCCCTGTCCT
Source organism: Orestias chungarensis (assembly GCA_032876305.1). Lineage (NCBI taxonomy): Eukaryota > Metazoa > Chordata > Actinopteri > Cyprinodontiformes > Cyprinodontidae > Orestias > Orestias chungarensis. Next base: position 198,571 of record JAVLVB010000332.1, read on the forward strand.
TCCCACTCAGGAGACTGGTGTAACCCCCCACCCCCCCACCCCCGTCTACGACACAACAGCCAACGCGTTGCCGAGAGCGCTCGTTTACCCGCTGCAGTCCTGAAACAGGTCGTCTTAGTTTTTCTACAGTTTTTGTTTTTCCTGCTGAGGATGAAGAGACTTGGCTCAGCGATGTGACACAAGGAACATTTCAGGAATTAAAGCCCAGAACAAAGTAATTCATTTGGAAACTAGATCAGTTTTTGTGTTGCTTTAGAACAACCTGACTCTTATCTTTTCTTATGATCAGCCAGGGATAAATGCTGGTTTAAAGGTATTTTATTGGGTTAAAACAGATATAAAAAGTAGATGGGAAACGGGACCTGCAATGTTTTTCTCTGCTGTGTTTTCTGGTGAGGTTCTAGCTCTACACAGGCGTGTCGCATGGACTCCTGGTGAACACGTGCTCAGTGAGCAGCTTCCTCGTACTTCCTCATAAAAGGCCGAGCAGGTCCGGCTCTCCTGGTCTAAACGTTTCAACTTTCATACTTTGAAACAGGCCGACGGTTTTTCATTTATAAAATTAAGTAAGACTCAAATTCCCCCAATTTAATTCAGTTTTATATCATTCCCAACACCTAAGTATGAAATAGGAACTTTTTAACTGTTTGATTAGCCACTTGTTTCGTTTTTATCTTCTTTCTCTGAATCAAGTGTTAGAACCAGAGAGATACTGATGAAAATGTGTCTAAAAGGTTAAAAAAAGGACAATAATTCCTTCTCAGTTTTATTTTCTCCAGACGCCGATACGCTGGTACGAGTGATAGTTGAACTCTGTATGTTCAGAACCGTGCGCCGCATTCTGCTTTGTGATGTTTACTGCTCTCCGTCATACGGACGACGTGTTTTTGTTCGTGACGACACGTGGCAGCTGCTGCTTCACTATGTTCTTCTGTTTTTTCCAGTAGGATCAAAATAAAATAAACCAAGTCACCCAGGAGGTGGCAGAGTTGGGACGATCTGAGCATGGGATCCAGTTCTGTCTGGTTCTCTATGACTAAGAACAGACTTCCTGGAAGTCTGGAGGAAGTTTACGGTTCTGTTACCTTAATGCACAATCCGCGTATGTCTCGCCTCTCTGACGATTATGAGATCAACAAACTTGAACCTTTTGCATCAGTATCTATAGCAACACAAAACATCCTGCCGTTTCAGTGCTAACGAGTGATCCAC
>JAVLVB010000332.1:199882-215191 GCA_032876305.1 Orestias chungarensis
GAAAAGTACGACAGCAGCTCGAGAGATTAAATGAGAAAAGAAAACCAAAGAAAAAAAGGTTTCGGGGACGTTTTATTGAACACGGGTGTTCTGGTTCCTTCTCTTTTACGTCCTTCGTGTGGTGAAAAGCCAAAAGGAGACAATCGTATCATCTCGTCCTCTTTCTGTCCGGTCGCTGGTTCGTCGAAGCGTCTTCATCGTTTCTTTGGGGGTTGGGCTGTGCGGGGGGGTGTGATGGGGCGGCCGGAGTTCATTCCTCCGTACTGGTACTTTGCCTTCTTCTCAGACGGCTTCAGGATCTGGAAGCAGAAGAAGAAGAATCGTCCGGGTGATTATAGGCTCAACAAAGATACGACCTGACAGAAGGATTTGTCCTCTGACACGAAACAACAATGAATTTAAACAAATCTGAACTTTATAACATGTAATACGGAGGACAGTATGTCTTAGAGGGCTCTTTATTACTACTGAGATCAAAAGTCCAGAACACAACAGTTCTAGTTTTATGTTCCAACTTTCCTGGACTTTTCTGATCAGGATATTTAGTGGATGGATCAACAGCAGCTAAACACGTTAAAGTGGAAGGAAGTTTGCTTTCAGCACTCTTGAGACTAGAACCATCTCCTGTAGCAGTCAGTATTACTGCGGTGCTACGATGCCCCGGATTCTGAAGACAGAAAATGATCCGAACATTTTCACGTATAATATCGATACTACAGTCTTTCAGACATTAACTCGATGTGATATCAACGTGAATGATGTTACAAAAGGCTTGATGGGCGATATTACCCGGAGAACAATAGTCGACAGCGGTTTCTCCCTTCACTTTTATGTTTAAACATAAGGTTCCACGACTCAATTATATGAAAAAACGGATAAAAAAATAAAAAAAAGGGACGCAGCTTTAAATGAGGTTGGTCAGAATAAAAACTTCCCCAGTTCTGTTTCCAGCCTGAACATAAACGTAACACTATTTCTTAACGAACATTCAAAATTTAAACACGTTTATTAGTCAAATGATTGAAACTTTTATTAAAACCTCCTGTTGGTATTTATAAATGTTTAATAGTCATTAATAAATAGGGTCCTGTTTTACACCTTAAACTAAACCGCTCTTTGATAGGTGTAGATATTAATAATGTAGTAATAAACATAAGATAGGCTTTCAAAAGCTTATTCTGTATATTAAAAAAAATTATATCAAGTCTATATGAAATATTTACGCCGACACATTTTACAACTAAATAAAAAACATAAATAGTATTTAAATAAATAGTATTTCTTAGCCTTATGGTAAAATTGTATCAATTTTACTAAATCTGTAATGAGGTTTTCGGGTTCATAACTAATCAAAACGAGTAATATGACCCGTCGCTATGACGACACGGTCTCTGACCTGGAAGGAGCACATCAGCGTCTCGTCCACGCTCATCATGCCGCCGGCGTTGTCGAACTCTCCGCAGTAGTTGGGAGCCGAGAACAGCGTCACCAGTTGCCGCTTGGCGAAGAACTCGTACCCGTCCTCTACCACCTGGGGGCGTCAGACGCCCGCGAGTCACTTCAGAGCGTTTCAGAGGACCAGCTGAGGTTTATGCTTTGTGTGCCCACGGGTGGAGCCGTACCTGGTGAGCTCTGCAGATGAGGTCCAAATCATGCCGGTTGAGGAATTTGCTGACCACGTCCGCGCCGAAGGTGAAGGAGACGCCGCGGTCGTTCTCCCCCCAGCCCTGCACGTCCTTATCTGGGTCGGACCACAGCAGGTCGCACAGGAGGCCTGCAGAGGGGAGAGAAAAACACGATGCTTCATTTCCCAAATCCCTGACGCGGCGATAAAAGGAGGAGATGACACTAAATCAGCCCTGCATAAAATTATTATACAACTGCATGCTGACAGAAACGTGTATCAGGTTGGGGGGGGGGGGTCATCATGAAAGACCATAAGAGGATCTGAGAGACAGCGACTGCCAGGAAACACTGGCGGCCTTATAAGGACCGGAGCAGGCAGGTTTATTGAGGGTGTAAAAGACAGTGAGGCCTCACTTACGCTCCAATAGGATCGCCCTTCTTCTACTCACAGTGGACCTCAAAAAACCCAAAGTTTACGTTACACCATCCACTAGAAGTGGAGTAAATTCAAAAAACGTATTCCCATTTTGACATTTGCGTGGACTTTTTCTGATGAGATTTTCCGGTGTGTGTGCGCGTGCAGCTACCTGTGTCGGGCACGTCTGTGGGTCTCATGATCCGTCTGATCTGCTCCATAGACTGGAGGTCCGGAGAGAGGCCTGGCAGAGACAGAACGGATGAAGCACTTAAGTTTACCACCCAAAGCAGATCACACACGCACTCCAGGGTTTATTACCTCCGTGACAGCAGAAGATCTTTTCGTCCACTATGGCGGCGATAGGCAGGCAGTTGAAGCAGTCGGTGAAAGTCTTCCACAGTTTGATGTTGAATCTGCGTTTACCTGCGGCATCAACAAGAGGTGGGCGGTTAGAAAACGACCGCAGACGAAGAATCAGAGTAACCGGAAGGCTCAGACTGATCCGCGGCGCTTACACTCGTCGTAGAAGCCGTAGATACGGTTGATGGAGGCACACTCGTGGTTGCCCCTGAGCAGGAAAAAGTTCTCGGGGTATTTGATCTTGTACGCCAGCAGCAGGCAGATGGTCTCCAGAGACTGCTTCCCTCTGTCCACGTAGTCTCCCAGGAACAGGTAGTTGGCCTCCGGAGGGAAGCCGCCGTACTCAAAGAGCCTCAGCAGGTCTGTGTACTGTCCGTGGATGTCACCTGGGGTGAGACACAGAACGTGATCAGCAGCGAAAGCGAGCGACCGTCGCGGAGGGAAGGCGGCGGGACGTACCGCAGATTTTGAGCGGAGCCTCCAGCTCCAGCAGGATCGGCTGGCTGAGGAAAATCTCGCGCGACTTGATACAGAGGCCGCGCACCTCCGCCTCCGTCATCTGGACAATCTTGCCCGGGCGGCATCCCCGCACTGTAGGGAGGGGCAAGAGAGAAGATGTAGGACAGGACAGAAATTCAGGGAGACTTATTCATGTGTTTTATACATTTTCTAATAGCTCGCCTCTACGCCTGGTAAGGAGACACCAGGACTATATTTGGAGGCCCCGAAAACAAGGGCACAGCTCGAGTTAGCGGCGAGAAAGCTCAAGCAGAGAGTCTGATGTTCAGAGAAAGAGAAACACACAACAAGGGAGAGTGTGTGTGTATGTGTGTGTGTGTGTTGACTGAGATAACTTGTGAGGGTAAACGAAGAAGGGACGGCGGTCTGAGAGGACCCCCTTTCAGCAGGCGGGTGAATCCGAGCTCCACTCAGAGAACGCGGTCGCCTCAACTCCTGCGTCCTTCCGTCTCCTTCCACTCACACACACAACCTCGCGCCGACCTTGACTTCGGATCGTACCACTGGGGAGAGAAGCGTCCCGGCACTGCGTCTCCCAGCCGACAGAGGGGGAGGGGGGTCTGATCTCCATGGAAACCTAGAGAGACCGATTTCCCTCATCTCAGGTGTTTTGTCTGAGGCGAGCACGCGCCGCTGCATCTCAGGATGCGGGATCCGTAGAACCAGACAGGTCGAGCTCTGCATACAAACGCCTGCCGCAGCAAAACAGCCGCCTGGATGGGATCGTGGCGCCCAGGTTATCGTCCCGGTAAAATCAGGAAGTAAATCGCCCCTGGAAGCTGCACTTTAGTATTTCTGATGCACAGCTCGAGCAAAATAGTCTGAAGGTTAAAGTACACTGGAAAAGTTCTGGTTTGGTGGGGAAATAAAGATGGCTGTAATTAAAACCACTGGCGTTGACGATTTTAGATATTTAACAACACTTCTGACTCCGCTTCCTCCATCAGATGAACAAACAAGTGACACAAGACCACCAATTGAAATTTATCCACACAGAATGCAGCAAATAACTGGGGCTGTGACCTAAATCAGGTGATAGAAGTGATCAAAAATGACTCAATAAATCATCCACAAACTCTAAATGAGGTGTATTTTTATTGCCGTCTTCTGTATGCTCGACACGAAGGCTGAAAGCCAGACGGCAGCAGTGTTTCTGCCTGAAGCTATTAATACGGTGAACTTCTAGACGAAGTCCTCCTATCACATTTCGAGCCTCTCGGTTCTGCTGTGCAGGACAGTATTCATGTGGAAAAATGGGGGCTGCTCGGATGGAACATTCCAGGAGGTGCAGTAATTTAGGGGCGCCGTGGCGTTGAAACTGCCGGCACACGCGTTTGACCAGGTGTCTGGCTTTACGTCCAACCTCATCCGCTTCTGCTGCTTCCATCCAACTTTCAATACTTGGGATTTCCTCACATTGCAGTTCTTTCAAAACATCTTCTGTGATCTTAAAGAAGATTTTCGTGCGTCACCTCAACATCTTTGCAGGAAACCTCCGCTGTCTCTTTAAGAAGCCGCCCCACCCTGCCGCCAGATTCCCCGGGTCATCACCCCTCGGAACCCTCGCAGTAAACAGCAATGACGTCAGGAAAAAAAAGCCCCCCCACAGCCCTCCAGGAAAATCTGCATTCCTGACAGCTTCACAGACCTGAGCAGCTCGACCTCGACTGGGGAACAAACAGCAGCCACCAAAACACAGGAGCAAGAATCATTATTACAGGGAAACGTTTGTTTTTAATGGTGCACAATGGTGCATTAACAAAGCTTGATTTCATTTCGTCGCTCACCACGCCTGATCCTTCAAGGTACAAGCAGGCCCGGTGTTCTCTGAATTCAAGCCCGGCCGCCTAGCAACAAGCCGGCTATTTCACTAAACATCTGGGTGGACGGGAAGGTGAAACTCGAACCACGCCAAAGCAGTGCAGTGTCGCAACAACCGTGAGCGACGGCGAGAGCATCGGACCTGTCGGATCACTTCCACTAAAGGTCGAGAGGCCTAACATTCAGGAAGGCAACCAAGCCTGTTAGCATAACAACAGACAACAAACCCCAACCAAGTTCCTTTCATCATGTTCCATTGGTTTCAAAAAGAGAAAGATCGCTGCTAGCGCGGCTCTTACAGCCAAGCGAAGAGGCTGAGGAATAAGTCAGTCTCACACACACACACATAGAGCCAAATGAACCATTTCCTTATATGGGCACGGGTGAGGAGTGGAAGGAGGAAGTAGTCAGATGGAAAAGAGCTCCATGGGATGGGGAGAAAACCAGAGCAGCTAGCAGAGGACTGAGGGAGGGCATCTTTGTGTCTTGGCTGCTATATGACAAGACAGTTGAAGTTTATCTAACTCAACAGTAACACTAAGTAGGGAAACTGACCTTTATTCCAAGGATGCACGATTTGTCGGCTTCAACATCAGTTGGGGCCAAAGTTTCAGTTCAACTGAGTGGAAGTTAAAGGCTAATGTTAATTTCCATTCATCGGACGTGTAAATTTGAACTGTGGGGCTTTCAAAGAATTCAAGACCCTCAGTTGGGAAGAAGTTGTTTTTCTCCGCTAGGGCTGTGACAGAGTTATCAGAGGAATCTGGCCAAGTAGGTTTGATTGTGATCGAAAGAAGCGCTGAAAAGGAAATTTAAAAAAGACTTCAGGAATTATTGAGAAGCTAAAAGTTGAGATCAGAATCTCCAAATCAGGAGATGCTGCTGCCTTTTCTGTCTCTAGATGCAGGGCTGCACTGATATCAACAAATTAAAATCGGAACAGAGTTGCCTGCATCTAAAGTTGCTGTAAACTAATGTTCGCTGTTTGAGTGACTAACATCCCAAACTACAAAAATAATAAACACATGTATGGCTCAACAAACTGGTAAATAAACAGGAAGGTTCTCATCTTGGTGGAACCGACGAAAATGATCATCACGGAGTGTCTTCAGTCAGAGACTTGTCAGATTCACAGTAATACAGACTGCTATAGGAGATCCTTCCTACCCAGAGCCCCATCAGCATCTAACAGAACTGTTTACATGTGGAGGTTTGAATTCGACTTGAACGCAACACTCACAAGATTTTTAACAAAATGAAGAAACCAGGATTAAAGATCTCCAGATTTACCACTTTTGGCTTCTTCTGGTGTAGAATTATTACGGTTTGTCGCACACCAATGACGTAAAAGACGGATCAAATACGACATGGCTGCTTAGACCGCGGCAAAACGTGACAACTATCAGGTAAGTGTAATCCAAGGCAGTATAAAATGTGAGTAAGGTAATAATTAAAACAAACCCGTTTGTTTTAATGAGGTTAAAAGGATTGAACATAGTTTTAGATTTGGAACCTGGAACAATTTACACTGAAAGTGAAACTAGGTTCCATATGTGCAGCAAAGGGTCACGTTTTTAATCAGGAATCCTACTAGTCAGTGTCTTAATGTAAAAACAGAAAAGAAAACGCAGCCGTCTCTGCTGGTTAAGAGGGGGGGGCTCAGCTTCCTCCTTTCATCAGCTTTTTTTATTTTTTTTACACAGACAACAAAAGGTGGAGTTGCTTTATGTCAGAAAAAATTCTCCCTCTAGTTTCTCTTCCACTCATTCAACACTCCAAACTGAAGCTGTAGATGCGTTTAATCGATGCCACCTTTAGCAGAAATGGGAAGTTGGAGGGATCTCCCTCGTTTCTGATCAAGTACATTTCCAGTATCGTTTCTTCCCTGGGAATATTAAGGAGGCATGACTGCACACGTCTCTGTCCCTGCAGCATCTCCCAACACCAATAAAAACGCAACGTCAGGCTCTTCTTTTTTTTTTTTTTTTTTTTTAGCTGCCAGCCTCTGTTCTTTCCAGCTGGGAGACGAGCCAGCAACCCCCCAGCCATCTAACCCTTTCCCACACAGGGGCAGATGGAAAACAGTGACCCCTCAGTGAACGAGAAACACACGGAGCAGCTCAGGCGGGGGGGGGGCGACTCTGGAGGCAGTAGTCCCGCCTGTAGAGGCATTTCTGCATTTTCATGGGCATGTTTTGTTCGTCTTTAAGTGCCGACTGTGAATGGTCGCCTTTGTGGCGCCGAAGAGACCCTGGATTTGAGAATAGACGGGGAGGGAAGCTGGAGAAGAGTGGAAAACACTGAAATAAAAACCAGAGCATGGATCCCATCACAAGCATGAGGTGAGAGAGCGGCTGAAAAGCTCTGGCGAGCTTTAGCTGGCCGCGGTCCGTGCCAGGGGGCGAAGGCTCCCCCGCCGCACAGGCCCCGCCGTTGTTGTTGTTTTCACATCAGACTGCCACGCCAGCAGCCTGACGCAGCCCACACGCTCAACAACACCCGAGCAGGGGGCGACACGTTTGGAAAAACATGACCAGTTAGGCTTGTCCGTACCAGAGAGATTACAACAAACAAAGGAGCTGCAACATTAACGCAGTATTGGGAACTTTCCTTAAGTAGATGCTGATGGTCTGTAGACTGAAAAACAGCCGGCAGGACTACGTTTTAAGGCATATATAATCAATACAAGAAGATGATCACATTGTCAAAGATCACAACCATTACACATCTACGAGTTTGAGTAGCGAAAGTTACTTTTCAGGCAGAACAAACCAGCAGATTTCAAAGTCACTGCATTATTTTTGGACCCTGCATTATTCAACAGAAGTCTCAGTTAGTGCAACTCCAACTGACAATAAACCAACGAATAAAAGCTAAAGTTGCCCATGTGACCGTGTTGTTATTGCGTCCCATAGTGCCACCTGTTCTAATAAACCAGACAGAGGGGCTGTTGTTGCTAAAATCCCAAAGCACTCTGGGCTTAAGCTGGAAATGTTGGGCCGTTTGGGATACAGCTCCAACCAGAAGTTTACATATAGAGGAGAAAACGCACGTTTTCCATGTAGGACGTTAAATCTCGGGCACAAATGAAACAGACAAGGAATCTAAGCTTGAAGCCATGAAGCTACAAAGTTTCACAAAGCCCTGATGTTTTCCTTAAAGATTTGTGGGCAGATCAGAAAAAAAAACATGAGTGAGGAAGACTACAAACACGACTCAGTTCAAATATTGGCCTGCAGAATAATATTAGTGATTTTAAATGACCTCAAACAAAATAAGTTTGCTGTAATTTAACAGCAACAGGTGCTGTGAGTGAACTTCTGCTTTCATCTGTAGAATCTTCGCCGGATCACATCACTAGTAAAGACTAATGAGTAGGAGAAGCGGGTTGAGAATGCTGGGTAGGCTGAGGCGGAGCGTGCCGGGAGGATACGAGCGCGACCTTGTGCAGAATCCCAGCGGCGTCGATGTGCTGGAACAAAGAGGAACCACATTCCCCTGGAAAATAAAAAAGGTTCCCGCTGAGCTGCGTAATAAAAACAGCAGATGGTCGCCTTCCCCCCGTTTCATACGACGGTTCCCCTCGCAGCAATAGACGATAAATTACTGCTACACACACAACATGTGTGAAGACGGTTTTAAATTAAAAAATAATCCGTTTTCCCCCCAACCCTGCATACTTTTGTGCTATTATAGCTGTAGGCACGGTGACGAATGAAACCAGAGAGGCCTCAATGCTGCGTGCTCCAGGCTCCGGCTGGCATCGGCTGATCGTTAGCCGCGTCTGCCCACCGGACCTCGACCACGCCGCCTCGGACAATCAAATGAAAACGTTTGGGTTGAGCAGGTACGCACAGATATGAAACTCTTACAGCAGACAACCAATAACAATGTCATGTGTTATAACAATGTTCTACTATATTTCGCACTCTTTGACAATTAAAGGAAAATTTAAAAACAGACCGCTGTGAGAGTTACAGTAAATATTAGTAATCATTAACAGCATTATTGATATTGATATATAATTTAGACCTAAAATTTCCTAACCGTCCATTCATAAATGTAACAATCATGGATTCAAATGGTATAATCTCTGGGATTATTCTTAACACGCGCGTGGTATCAAGTCAAAGTTGCAGACTTCAGAGGATCAAACTGAATTTTCAGTCAATCTTCTATGAACGCCAAAGTTAGCTCTGGATTGTTAACGCTTCCACAATGGGTCCGGCCTAAAAATAGGGAGCGGACTGAGGAATGAGCGACCTTGCTGAGAGGCGATTGGCTGCCTGAAGAGACACACGGACAGCCAAACCCAAGGAAGCCCAGCCCACGCCCGTTTTACTCATGCTGTGAGCCGGTTTCAGGCCAAATCTAAATCCCACTCTCAACATTTTTTATTAAATTCTACTTTTTCCAATTGTTTCCATGTTTATAAACCCAACAAATGTCTAATTATCTACTTACTAACATTTCAGGAAAGTGGGAACCAAAAATGTCCACGCATCGAAAGAGCATTTCTCGCTATTATAACTATTTAATATGTTTGAACAGAACGTTAATTTTTTACCCCAAACGTTCAAAAAGTTCTCCTTGTCATTTGTTTGCCAAAAAAACATAATTTAGATGCAAACTAAAGAACACCAGAGAGGCCTTTAGCTGTCTTGCAGGTTTCCTCCATCTATTCCAAGCAGGTCAGTCAGAGATTGCCGTTTCACCCCCGCAAACAAAGCTATTTTTATTTGTGTAGTAAGGAACACATTTTTCTGCAAACGGAGCAAAAAAAAACTAAATAAAAAGGTGTGATCTGTTTCTGGCCTTCCAAGTTTCCAGACTCACTTCAACCCACAAACTGATGAGTTGCATTTCCGCATAGTTGAAACCATATGTTAAAAGTCACCTGGCAGCGAGTTTATCAGCACATCTAGTGTTTTTGGGTTTGTTGAGAAACTGGACGGCTGGTTTAACTTTTGGAGCAAAATTTCACAAGACGGGTGGCATAAAAATGAATGAAGAAGCGGCTCCGTTTATCGTTTAAATTAAGGCACAATAAAATGTAACCCTGAATACTTATATTTTGCAAAACCGTTACATTTTTAGAAAGAAAAAATAGCGGCATAAAATCAGGATCACTTGAGCAGTGAGTTCATTTAAACCAGAGACAGCTGGTGACATTTAAGAGGACATAAACTCCCCTGTAAGTTCGTCAGCGAGCGTGAGAACAGATCCTAACGAATCTGCCGCAGCGGCGGTCGCTAGAAGAAGGAGAAATCAAGCTGCTGAAGCTTTTGAGGGAAGCTCTGTTCGCAGGGGGAATGGCCCCATATGTTCATGGTAGGATATCCTCCCAACGAGGCTGCATCAATGATTCTGATCTGCTAATAAAATATAAAAACTGATCGGCATTTGAAAGCAGCTGCCGATGTAACCTGGCCAGAAACTGAGATGAGGGACATGACTGGAATAGCGGCAACAAGCTTGTGAGAAGTCTTTGTTTTGTAGAAAGGTCAGTCCTAAAATAAAATCTGGCTTAGGAGGAACACAGGCGCAAGTTTAAAGTTAGGCTGTGTTTATTATAATATGGCTAGACATGTCTCCGTGGTAAAGCCTCCTGAACCTTTGGAGCAAAGATGTTTCAAAGTCCAACAAGTTCGTTGTTAGGGTTTTTTTTTGTTTTTTTCTTAAAATATCAGTAAAATTGTTAATATGATGTAAAAGAATGTATAGAAAAACGTGCGACTTGCTTATAACAACTACAATAATACTATAACTCCGCTCTGTGCGACAGTAATGAAAGTAGAGAAATGTGTGTCATCCCAGGATCTTAAGAAAAACGAAGGAGGCTGAAAAAAATAACAAAAAACGCAGCGTCCAGATTTATCAGGCCTGGCTTCTTCTGGTGCAAAATCGTGACGCATGTCTGACATCAAAACGCTCAAACGACCGTTCACTCTGCAGAACTGCCATGTATGTATGAGATTTAGAAGTGTTTTGTGGGGTGAAAATAGAAAAATCTTCGTGGGATTCCCTCTTGCCGTCCCTTTAAATTATCAATCAGATCCTCGAGTTGGATTCCAATCGATTTAGAATCCTTCACATCCGCATCTCGATCCATGAAAAAAGATATCCGGTCAATAGTGCGTGACAGGCAAACCGATGGTAAGAATTAGCATTTAAAAAGCTCAACTTAACTTAATCGGCATCTTTTTGCCTTTAACGGAAGTTTAGCTGTGAGATTAGATTTGAGTATAAACCCATTAAGAATAATATTAAATGACTCAGCGTAAAACAATCCAAGCAAATATCCGTTTATGCAACATGAACATGAAAGCCAACACCTCTCTGGTGTTACTTACTCTCCTGTCCATGTTTAATCTCACCCATCTAAACAAGTATCTGTATCGGTATGATTTATTGATTGATTAACTGATAATGGCAGAAATCACTTCTTCCAGCATTTCCGATATTTTTCTACACCTCTTAGTTTATGCTATAGGTATGAAGTCAGTTGTAATGTAATACATATTTTTGTGCTGAATCAAAACATCAGAGGTTGCATAACATGCCTTTGATTGTCAGACAGCGCAGGGACAAGTGAGGAAAACCAAAGTGAACGAGACACCATCTGAGTCTTTAAAATTGCTGACTGAAGGAGCCTAAGGTGTATTTTTTCCATTCCCTCACAAAAATCTGCTCCTCCAGACTGCTGAGTGAGTGCGGTTTACTTTAAATCACAAACAAATGGATTTGTTGAGCCAGGTGACAGAAAGCAAAGCATGTTTACAAGACTGGTTCAAACTATATTCAGCACAGAGAGACTCAGCTGACAGGGGATACACTTCCTCTGATTATCCAACCTGACAGAGCAACAAGTCTAACTCCATTAGGTGGTTGAAATCCAATTGGACCCGTCAACCTGTCACACCCTTAACTATGGAGTAAAATCTACGTTCTGTGCTCGCCCTTCCGAAGAATATAAACAAACAGGGTTGACCTCAGTGCGATCATGCTCTGAATTATCGGTGAGACGCTTTATTGCAGATCCAGCATCAAATCTAAAGTGTCACAAAATGCTCCGTGTTCATCTGGCCTCTCTGCTTTAATTTGCATTAACTGCATACAACAATAAAATAAAAAATCTAAGTGAGTGAAAGAATATGCTTTATGCCTTTAGGCTTACCAACATTTTCTGCTACTAAAGATTTCCATTTGCTGCATCCGAAAGAAAAACTATTGAACAGGAAAAAAATAAATAAAACATGCAAACATTCATCCTATGGATCTGCATAGGCTAACAAACTGTTTCCATCAGGCGCATTGTATGGAACTGATTGCATGAGACGATCCATCGTCGCCACCAGCTCACGTGTTTACCGAACACAGAGAGGACCAAACGCCAGGACAGTACCGATCAGCTGAGTCGGGCCAGGATCCCTTATTTAGCCGAGAACGTCATGATCCGCCGCCACGCAACATATAAAGATGCGAAAACACCTGCAGGCTTTTCTTCAAAAGCACGACCAACAGCATCGACGACAGAAACGATGTGAACCTGGTCTCTCCACTCCAAACACACAATTTTTTGTTTGGAGGAGGAGTAGAATCAGTTCAATTGATCATCTAAAACGTAGCCTTACTGGGACCATGGCTTAGTTTAACACAGCTATGTGTGAATGTGTTCAATTCTGCGATAGGACAGAAAAGTGTTCACATTAAATAATACATGGACACACAGTTAAATAATCTGTCTGATCGTTTTGAGCTCTTCTCGTGTTTCTTATAGAAATGCTGTTTCGCCAAGTGATCGGTTTAGAATAGAATAGAAGTACTTTATTCATCCCCGCAGGGAAATTACTTTGCAGTTGCAGCATACAGACAAGGTGTAGCAATTGATTAAAAAAATGCTTTAAAATGTAAAAATGCTTTAAATTATATGTACAAAAAGCAAATGTACAAAAGATGCGGTTGTGCCAGTTTAACTGATAAAATTGTCCCAAATAAGGATTTATGTTTTATTGCAAAGTGAGATGTGGCAGGAAAGATTTTCTGTATCCGTCCCTTCGACATCGTAGCTGAAGCAGTCACTGTGAAAACGTGCTCCCCTGTCTGTCCACTGTGTGGTGGAGAGGGCGCTCCTTGTTGTCCATGATAGACAACGGCTTCTTCTGTGTCCTCTCCACCACAGTTTCCAGGGATTCTAGTTTTAGTCCAAGTACAGAGCCAGCTTTCCTCATTTTATTGTTCAGTCTGTTTGAGTCGCTGGCTCTGATGCTGTTTCACCAACACACAGCAGCAAAGAAAATGTCACCAGCAACAACACTCTTATAAAAGGTCTCCAACATCTTGCAGCACACATTGAAGGATCTTAGCTTCCTTAGGAAAAAAGGTGTGCTCATCCCCTTCTTGCACACAGCATCAGTGTTAGAGGCCCAGTCAAGTCTGTTGCCGATCACCACTCCCAGGTATTTATAGTCCTCCAGCTCCTCCCCACTGATCCTCAGTGGCTGTGAAGGCGTCTTCTTCCTCCTGAAGTCAATCACCATCTCTCTGGTCTTACTTATGTTGAGCCTCAGGTGATTATGCTCAGATCACTCCACGAAGTTGTCCACCAGTGTCCTGTAATCCCCCTCCTTTCCATTACTTATACACCCAACAACAGCTGAGTCATCAGAAAACTTCTGTAGGTGGCATGACTCAGAGTTGTACCGGAAATCAGTTGTGTACAACGTGAAGAGGAAGGGAGAGAGCACAGTTCCCTAGGGGAGCTCCCACGTCACTGACCACCACATCAGACAGGACAATGCCCAGACGGACAACCTGTGGCCTGCCTGTCAAGTAGTAAGTAACCGAAGAGATTGAATCTTGGACACCCATCCTCCCCAGCTTCTCTTTTTAAAATATAAAAATATAATATTATGTTTTAAAAAAAAAATGACTGGATGATTGACAACTAACCAAAACAAATAAAACCTGGCCAGTACTTAAAGATTGGTGTCCTGAAGATGCCTGTCTAAAAATTTGGAGCTATACAGTCACCTAAGACCAGACCAAAAAAAATAAAAAAATATAATAATAATATTATACTATAATCCCATTGATACAAAAAAAAGTGGTATTAGATGTCATGTTTCCAGCAGGTTTATCTAAAACTGGATAATAATTAAGGCTTTTGGCGATGATCCCACACAAACATTACACTGTGAGGTCTTCAGCCTCATTCTATAACAGAAAACTCTTTGTTTCTCTATTTTAGGTACAAACGTGTGGAAATCTAGGGCATGCTACACATTTTCAAACAACTTTGACTTACATTAAACCTTAATGAGTAAAAAAAAAAAAAACGCCTACTTGCTGTTAAAGTTTGTTGACGGGCCAACAAGTCGCTGCTAACAACAGAGTTTTCCTTCTTTATGTGGAAGGTTTTACTCGACACCGGAGGACATGAGATTCCTGATTTATTTGATATCTGAAGCCCTTCGAAGTGAAAAAAACTTGGATCTCTGCGACGTTAAACGCGGCTAGAAACCAACTGTTGGGTCGTTCGGTCTGACCGTTGGTCTCCATGGTGAACCACCAACAGCCAGAACCAACGGCTCAAACGGGGAACAGCCAACGTTCACGGTCCGCTTTAAAAACTCGTTCTTGACAGTTTAGTCGTGTTTTTTGTCGTTTAATGAGAGGCGAGCCCTTGTTCTTGGACGGAGGAAGCCGCGTCGGACTCTCGAACCGTGAGCTAGCTAACGAGTCGAGCGAGTTATCCGCCTTAAATGAAACCTATAGAACTACGGGGCTTTCGTGGAAACGTTCAACAGGCCAAAACGAACGAACAGCGCTGATAACTCACCCTCCAGAAGCCTGGAAATCAACGAGTCAACGTCCAACTCCCCCTCCGCCATTTCGGCAACTTGGAGCTCTCTGCGCGCGGCAGTCTGGCGTAGAAGCACCCGCGGCACCGCCCCGACTACGCCCGGTAGCTCCTCCCACTAATGCCATGTGGTTGCATTCAATGACCCTCGAAAAAAAGAGGTTTAAACTGAAAGGACAGGAGAAAATAATTATTTGTTTTTTACTTATAATTAAAACGACAAACTAAAATGATTCACATCTACCAAGCTGTCAAATCATACATTAAATCAATAATAATAATTAAACAATTATTACGATACTTATACCCACCAACTGCAACCACAACATTACAATTTGCAATTTGCCAATTCTCTAACCTTTTTGTTTAGAAGCAAGAATAAGTTTATTTAAAACATGTGTTGCCGATTTACAACAGATGTCGTCTCAAGGCACTTTACAACAAAATCAATTCAAATCATAGATACATCATTTGAAAAAGTTTCCAATCTAAGGAACCCCAGCAGATTCATGGAGTCATTGACCTGCAGCATTCACTCCTCTGGTATAAACAGACCGAAACAATGGCTTGTGTTGTCGTTGACTTTACAGCAATCCCTCATACTGAGCATGCATGTAGCGACAGTGGAGAGTAAAACTCCCCTTTAACAGGAAGAAACCTCCAGCAGAACCAGGCTCAGTACAAGCAGCCATCTGCCACGACC
>JAVLVB010000332.1:218787-233941 GCA_032876305.1 Orestias chungarensis
ATATATAAATAAACGGGATGACGGGTTCTGTGGTTGGTCTTATATAGTTTAGGGACCCCCTGAATAACATCCTGCCCATGGCCTCATGTAAGTTTTGACCAGCCCTGACATTTTAAACACATATCAGCTGCAGCTCTTTTTTCTTCGCTTTATTACTGGATTCCTGTTTTTTTTTCTTTCATCGTTTTTGTTCACCGGAAGTGATGCGAGCGCTCGCCGTTCTTATTCCCGGGCGCTTGACTTGTGTGGGCGGGGCTAAGCAGGCCGCAGCTCGGCTCTGTCAAGAAGTTTCTGACTCCGTGGTTGTCTGCAGCGCCTTTTTATCATATTTGTTTGGTTCGGGCTTAGAAAAACAACAACATAAACTAGAGCGAACAGGCGGCGGGACGTCGAGGGAGTGCGACGTGGGAGCGGACGCGGCCATGGAGGGTGAGTCGCGCCGCTTTTCCTGGTCCGGCGCCCCGGAGGTGAAGCTGTTGTTCTGCGGGGAGGGAAAGCCCCGGGCTCGGGCTGGCAGCGCGAGCTTTCTCCCCCCAAAACTCAGCCAAACTCCAGCCTAAAGTTTACGTGTTTGTAATCTAACACCCAAAGGATATTTAATATTAGCTTTAATCGACGTCGGCTGCTGTGTTTCGCCGGTTCGCTGCTGAACTCTCCTGGCCTCGGACCTGTCGCTCTGCCAGCAGGCCCGCAGGATTCACTGGAGTTCTGCCGCCCCGAACTCCATTCAGAAATCTCACAATTTAACGTTGTTCTTTCTCTCTCTGGCAGTACAAGCTATTAAAGTCATTCAAATGACGTTGACTGCAATTGTTCGGTCTTTCCCTTTTATTCGGGGTACATTTCGCCCATGTGTTTGATTGTTTTATTTAAAAAAAGCCTCTAGTATTTAGTATAACCTCCACCAGCCGACCAGCTGATTAGTAAAACTTTATATGTATTAAAATGGACAATAAAGCGGCTTTAATCTTCATGTAAATAAAAACAAAGAAAAATGGCTTTATACTATCATGTGTTGGTTTATTTAAAGTGAAAGTGACACCCTGTGGCTCCAAAATGCATCAGGTGTGTTTATTATAGTGCATTAAATGACTTGTGATTCTGTGACGACATAACTGGCCTGTACTTTCATTTTCATAGTAGCTGAAACTTGCATAAATGATGCAACTAAAATCAAAATAAATAAAAACTCTTATATACGTTTTAAGTATCTTCTTCTGCATCAATATGCAGCTAAGATTGTTTCTTTTTTTTAAAGCAAAAAGGAATGAGCTTTCTAAAAGCAAAATGTGCATATTCTCCAGCTTGTGTTGATTTAGTCTTGGAAAGCTGGCGTGTTCCAGCTTGGAAAAGCATCCCACTCTTGGTTCTCTCTTCTAAGCTGCAGGGTGGAGCTTTTCTGCTACCTGATCTCCTCACACCTTCCTCCTAGAAATCAGAGCTAGGCTTGATTTTCTCTCCCAAGGAAAAGAAAACACCGTAGTAACAAATCTGTGTAGAGCGACACCATTACCTCCGCATCCCTGGATGTTGCCGAGCGGTTTTTATGAGCTCTTATTATATTTAGCTGGGAAGCCAGTGTAAATAAGCGACCTTCTGACCTCTGGCTCGCTGTGCCGTCTGGTAGATTTCCACTCTGACCGCTGCACAAATGACAAACTTGTACTAAAACCACAGCTATGCGCTGGATCTTGTTTGGTTTATATTTGTAGTCCGGCCGCAGCGTCGTGACTCATTTAATGTAGATGATTAACAGTTATACCTGGTGGGACTTTACCGAACTGATATGTTGTCTCCGTTTCTGTGGCCACAGGTGTGTACGGATGGGGCATGAGCCCTCTTAACCCAGGTAAGGAGCGCTTATTTATTATTTTGTTTTTTATTTTGCATGCATTATTAGGACTTTATTGGCACAATGAACGAGGTAAAAGTTTTTTTTAGTTAAAAGGAAAAAGTGCAACAAAGCAGTGTCTTGACTCTGTATCGTCTTCCATCTCCATCAGTCCAGACGCCGAACCCTTACATGGAGATCATCGAGCAGCCCAAGCAGAGGGGCATGAGGTTTCGGTATAAGTGTGAGGGCCGCTCAGCTGGCAGCATTCCCGGAGAGAAAAGCAACGACACCACTAAGACCTACCCAGCCATCAAGGTTGGTCACATGCACGTTCTCCTGCCTCGATCCCATTAGTAACGCTTAATTCACAATTGTTGCTCACATTTCGTCCACTCATTTTAAGGCATTCGATTGGAATTTCACAAGGTGTAATTGAGAATGGAAGAATGTGTCGAAAGGATAAAGAAACATTTATTTACAGTTTTAGTTATTTAGTTATTTCTGGAGTTCTGCTTGGACCAATTTGATCTGTGCATTTATAAGACATAAAAATGCTCTGATAGAAACCATTTCCTAGTAGCTCTGCCTGGATGTTTTTCCGTTATCGTTCCTCTGGACGGTGAACCTTCACCCTAAATGCACAGAAAGCATTGGTAAAAAAAAAAAAGAAAAGAAGGTATTTTATAAACAAATTTTATATGCAGTGACGACGTATGTAAAGAAAATCTGATTGATAAATGCTTATTTTACATAGAAAAATGTAAGTTAGAAATGTTTAGTATATGAGCTATAGAATAAATATGCAGGTAAAGGGTCATCATTTAGTGTCATTCTCACCATTATTTCATACATATTGAAGAACTATTAATGATTAATAATGTTTATGTATGAGTTAATAACATGTTTATTATCCTTAATGTAAAGCTGAACCGGAATATTAAAGGAAATAAATGTTTAGGTCAAAAGATGAGTAGTATATTATCTATATCTGGTTACATGTATACAGAAGCTCTTCCCATAAACCAATGGCCAGTTGTACTGTAGAACGTTTGCTCCACTTAAACGATTGATGTCCAGAGCAGACAAGAGGAAGAAGGTGCAGAAGGAACCAGGTGGAGGTGAGCTAGTTTGCTGCATCTCAGGTGCTGTGAATAGGAGCCGCCTAGCAAGCTTCCAGTAGTTTATTTTGACCGCAGACTGTGAAACATCCAGAAGAAGCTCGGAGGGCGTGTTGACGCGCCGCTAAAGTCGCGTGGTAACTCTGACACCAGCGGCCAATAAAAGCGAGCCCTGAGCTAGGAGGCGATCGCTACTGCAAGCTCGTAAAGCGTGATTTATTGTCTATTTTTAGACTGAAAGTGAGTAATGTGTGAACACTTTACATGAACTTACTGTTACATCAACATATGAACATCAGTACCACATTGAATGTGTTTGTTTTTAAATATTTTACCAGAAAATGATCGCGGTTTCCGAGCATGTGAGAGATCACCCCCAACTAGTTTCATGAAGTCTCTAAATTTTTTGTTTCTATCAACTCAAACCAGCTTCCTTGGGCTACCATGAAAGAAAATGATTGTATCTCCACCACCTTTGACTGTGTTAGTTTCTGTGTGGGGAATTTAAAAGCCTTTTTATTTCCTTGAATTATCTTTGAGATGATCTTAGTAGTGAGGTAAAACAATTATTCAATTCAAAAGTGGTTTATTTATCTCGGCAAAAGCAATAAAACCATAACGCACATCCGTGTGAATGGTGACAGTTTTCCAGTAGCAGTCAGGCTTGCAAAGAAATTTTAAGACACCTCTGATTGAAGACTATTACTATATTAATATGATCGTTCCCAAAAGTCCAAACAAAACCTTAGAGAGCAGCTGTTAAAGCGTGGAACCTCGAAATAATGAAAAGCGATAAGATGTCTGTTTAGATGGATAAACCTCTTCTTAGGACCAATAGCTTGTTAGAAAAATCAGGTTTGAGATTAGAAGTATTCAAACTTTCCCGTTTTTATTTTCTATAATCAGCCTTCCACTTTAAACTAAAACATGTATAGTTATTATACACTTATTTGGCTATTTGATGCATCATCGTTTGACGTATGATACCCCTTGTTTTGGTCCGACAGGTCCACAACTGCAGCGGCCCGCTGCGCGTCCGCATCTCGCTGGTGACGAAGAACCTGCCGCACAAGCCCCACCCCCACGAGCTGGTCGGCAAGGACTGCAAGCACGGCTACTACGAGGCCGACCTGCAGGAGCGGCGGATCCACAGGTTGGGTTGTCTGCTGTGACGGGGAACGAGTCGCCGCTGACTGTCAGACCTCTAGAGAGAAACTTTGAAGTAGAAACAAACTCAGTAGTGTGAAAACAGGAAAAGCCAGTTCACGAACTCTGCCGCCTCAGTAAGACTCTGGGTTTTGTGTGTAGAGCGGTAAAACATTAACTGGACCCACTGTGAACTGTTGAACTTCCTCTCCGGGCTCTGAGATCCTGTTTCAGAGGGACGGTTCCGGCGGCGCTCCTTCAGGCGTCCGTTCTAACAAACAAAAAAACCCAAAACAAACAAACTTCAGTGATCTGGACTGTTTGGTGCACGAGGCCCCGCGTTACGTAATCTAACCGGTCTTCCTGGTGTGATGGAGCCACGTCTGTCTGGTCTGGAACAGAAGTGATGAAATCTCAGCAAACCGTTTGTGCTGCAGGGCGCCTGAGTCATTTGTTTGTTTTTTATGTTGGCTCTATTAAAAGTTCAGTGTGTACAAGTTTTTCTACTGATCCTAAAACCTGGAGGCAAAACGAATAATTAATTATTTTTTCATCTGTTTCAAAATCAGATTTAAATTCGACACACAGGCTCCAAAACTATTCATCTATCTGGTCGATTTCTTAAAAAGTATTTTAAGTTAATATTTAACTCACTATGATAATTGCTGCCACGTTTATTTCGAATGAATTGGATCAGTGTCAAACTAATTCTGCTAAAATACTCTTCCTTCTCGGTCTCGGCTCTCTAAAACCGTCCCGTACCGCTAAGTAGAAGCGAGGCAGAAGTTTCAGCTGCATTACATTTCAGTTTTAGTTAAATAAATAAGTAAAGCCAGCCGTATGGGCTATCATCCAGAAATCGGTCAAAACGTAAACTCATCTCTGGATTTTGCTTGTCTTAGCTTTCAGAACCTGGGAATTCAGTGCGTGAAGAAGAAGGACGTAAACGAGGCGATCACTTGTCGGCTGCAGACCAACAACAACCCTTTCAACAGTAGGTGGTTCATTTAAAGTTTTTTTCCCTGTGAATTGATAAATGTGTTTTAGCTTTTCTGAATCTAGCAGGAATCAATTAAACGTTGAGGAATGTCCATTTACTCTTGATTTGTGGCTTCAACTGAGGCTCTTCGTCTGGGAAGGAGGGTTAGCTTAGATTTGATAGAAGTGCTTGATTGTGTGTAAGGCGCATACAAGTCGGGTGGAGACTGTTTTAAGAACTGTCAGGTTTGCTGGTTTAATTTAATAATCTATAAGTCTAAAGCGTGACGTTGATTTATTATTATTTATTTTCTTCAGCCTGGCACTCTCACTCAACAGGATCCTGTGATTACACTCCCCACCCTTTCCTTTCTCTGTTCTGTTCGCAGTTCCTGAGCCCAAGGTGTGGGAGGAAGAGTTTGATCTGAATTCTGTGCGACTCTGCTTCCAGGCCTCCATCACGCTGCCCACGGGGGAACCGTTTCCTCTGCAGCCCGTCGTCTCGCAGCCCATCTTTGACAACAGTGAGTCGGAAATGCCGCGCCGAGCCGTTGGTGTGTTACCGCTGGCTGACTGGAGCAAGCAATAGAGGAAACAGAAGCATGTGTAGTGTTGGAAGATGGATGGAAAAAGAAACGGTTCTTGTTTTTATGCATAAGTCGCTTTTGTCCAAAACTGTTAAAACGGTTGGGGTTTAATTTTCCGAGTAGCTTGGAAGATGATCTTCAAATGCTCAACAGATCCTATTCAATTATTGCTCAGAAACGTCACTTTATAAACTAATTTGCATTTGTTTTATTTTGATTCTAATTTAATATTGAAGTACAGTTTAAGTGGTTAAAGCAACATGTAAAAGACGTCCAGTCCAAACAATAAGAGATCAACTCCGGTCACTTCAAAAGAATCTGGATTTTTTCTCTCATTGGTCGACAAGTTTACAGCTTGCTGGGTTAGTGTGAAGCACAAACTGGTCGCTCCCTTCCCTGTGGATGCCGATCGTGACCAACGATGTAAGTAAAAAATGGAAGAAATAGAAAAACTCTATCCGGTCAATTCAGGCTGCGAGAGTGGCGGATCTGGGATCATCAACATTGTTGGTGTTTATTCAGAACTGAAGGAGTGGTTGCTACATAAAAGTTAGATCTGATTTGCAAACCAAAACACATTGAAGTCATTTTCTTATTTATGCTAAATCTACTCATGAGTTGTAAGAAATCTAGTAAACATTACGTGCCATTTCACGAGACGACAATAAGCGTCATTTCGTACCTTAAATTAACGGGTCTTGCTAATTGATTTCCAAACTGCCAAACGTCACATTTACTATAAATATATGACATGCAGCGGTTAGCGGAACGCTAACGTTAATCTCTGAACACAAGTAGGGCCTCAGTTAAGATTGCTGCTAACTACGGTTTGCTTTACTTAATTATTTAATATTTGTCAGACTAAAGACGTTTGAGGCAAAATCTAGAATGCCAACACAGTTCCTCTGAGATCGGTTAAATCTTCGTTTTTATTCGTGTTTTATTGATTATTCCTATTTGGCTCACTTGTGCCACCGCTGTCTTGGTTTGCCCTAGAACTGCGGCCGGTAGGAGAGAACAGGATGTTGAGGGGATAACATGAAGGCTGAAATAAGCCTGAAAAAAGTTGAATCTGTTTTTATAACTTTTTTACCTTCAGCGCTTTTCATGAAACATCCCAGATATGTAAAAGTAGGTACGGGTGTAAGAATATCGGTATCAAGAAATAAAACATACCCAGGCACTGCTAGCTGAGACAACCGGGCTAATCGCGAACGTAAGATGCTAAAGCTACGTTAGCAAAACCGTCACATGTACCATGATTTCGACGAAACCCTCTGAGTTTATCGCAAGGAGGCGAAAAAATACCGTTTTAAATACTAGAAAACAGATGGATGGATGTTTTTACCACGTAGCTTTTGGGATGCAGAATCAACGTCAGTCTGCATCAGCAGGTCCGAGCTTCTTAAAACCAGAGCTCCACCGTTAAACGCTTTAATGTATAAAATCCTGTTACACTACACTGCTAAACTTGTTAAGAACTGCTAATCCTTGTTAACTTTTCAGTAAAAAAAAAAAGATTTTATCGTGGTTTAACTTTATGGGAGCATCCGTCCGTGATAGACTGTTAGCCTACATCGTTGAACTCTTATTTAGGATGAACGTTTTTGAAAAAATCTCTTTCCTAGAGGCGCGTTTCCTACATCAGATTCAGTACAAGCAGCTGCAGTGAGACGAAGGGTTTTGAATGGTCTTAACAAAAGAATTTTGCACGAACGACACACTTGGCTGTCCGCAGCGGATCGGCCGTGAACCAGTGAGCCAGCCTTCGTTGATTGGTGATGAGCGTCTAGCAGCGTGCGGGTTCTGATAGTGAAAACCCGCAAACTCAAAGGAAACGGCAGATTATTACCGATAAACTCGCTCTGCAGCGTCGCCGTCTTTAGCCTCCGGCGCTCTCTGTTCCTCTTTGCATACGAACTTTTCTCATCAAACCAAACGTGCTAACAATAATGGATCTCCAGATTAGTCACATCCTTTTTTTTTAACACCGTATTTCCCTAAAGGAAGCCTAAATCACACAGTACTTGAGAGCAGTCATGTAAACAGAGTTCTTCCTTTTGCCTATCATTGCTTTATTTTTCACAGGAGCCCCGAACACGGCTGAGCTGAAAATCTGCCGAGTGAACCGCAACTCTGGGAGCTGCAGAGGTGGAGACGAAATCTTTCTCCTCTGCGACAAAGTGCAAAAAGGTGCCTGTACTGTCTCTTGAAATCTGAGCGCCCTACAAGCTGCCACACTTTTTTTACACTTTCCACTTTCGTATCGAGCGGTCCAGAAATAGAACCTTGGGGTGACTAAGCAGCTGCGTCTCTCACGGCGAAGGTGAACAACTGCTCACGCGCACAGGAAATATGGGTCTGTTGGCTCTTTAAGATAAGCACACAATTATTTCAGATCATAAAAAAAAAAAAAAAAAATTTTAGGCCAAGAAAGAGAAGTTAAACACAAAATGCTGTTTTTAATTTGGTGATTTCATTCATTCGAGGCGGTTTCCTAATAAAAAAATAAAAAAGCATGTTTAGTTGTTTACTACCAGGCTAAAATAATCCACTGCTCACTTTACTATAGAACCATTCTAAATAACATGAAGCCAGGATATTAGAGAAGCAATGTAGGCAAACATGGTTGGTAAGAAAAACATATGCTTCCCTGGTAAATATTAAGTCTACCTGCAAAATCAGTATCTGATACCGATGTAGGCCCAATTGGTAATATCAGTGCATTACTGTGTTTAAAGTACTAAAATAGGGAGAATAATATCCGCTAGCTTGACTAAAACAATATCAGTCTGATCTACATCAAAGCTGACCACCAGACTGCAGTGTTTGTTACACAGTGTTCCTTTAAAATGACAAACCCCAACCTAGTACTCATGCATTTGTTTTTTCTTAAGTAGCTGCATGTAAGCCGCAACGTTTGCAAACCAAACATTCCTAAGATCAACATATCGACTGAAGTCGAGCGTTAAATTCAGTTGAATACTTACTAAAAACAACTATTTATTATTTTTAAGCTTCCCTGGCAGCTGTGTTTGGAGGCGTGATGGTCAAATGTAACCTGGATGTGTTTCAGCTGTAACACTATAAAACAAACTGTTCGTTCAGATAAAACCAGAGACGGCCTTGATGTGAACCACGAGTCGTAACCTTGACTCATCAGATCTACGGGATGAAAGAGTCCAATAAGTTTTGCTATGTTGTAGTTGGGCTGCGTGACTGAATATCAGACTTGTCTGGAGCACGATGTGAGTTTATCGCTAAAAATAACTCGATGCAGCGTCGAGCATGCTGCGCCGTCTTTAGGAAAGTAACATTAGATGCTGTCACCTGCAGACGGATTTCAAAATGTGTTGAGCAACCTGATCTGCGTGCTGCAGCTACTGTTCTGGTGCCAGAATTATGACACATGTCTCTCATCAGTCAAACTATTGAATGTGTATCCAATCGATTTAGCACACCTGGAAGATGCACAAATCAGGTTTTTGGAGTGTCATTAAAAGTTGCAGGTTTCTAAGAGGTCGGGTCAGGATGACAGGGGGGGGTCACTTTCTTACTGTTCCCAGAGTCATGCAAGAAGTAATTTAAAATATCACAAGTGGGCTGCAGCATTAAAGATGGTTTTTAGTGGAAATCTGCAAGGGGCCAAGCCCAGAACAGCAACTGCTAACCCAAGAATCATGGGAAATGAAACTGGTCACTGCAGGGGCTGCATCTGCTCTCCGGTGTGAAAACCCCTCAAATTAAATTTGCTTCCGTTGGTTTAAAAATACAGAAAAATATATATTTCATTTTGTCATTTAAAAGGTATTTTACATTATTCAATGAGAATATTTAACATTACATGTGTTTTTTTCTATGATGAGGTCATTATTATATTTTATATATCATTTTGAATATTATGTGTATTTAATTATGTCCCTTCTGGCCCTCCATATGCTTTAAAGCAGGGCTGTTTGTTGTTGTTTTTTTCAAAATAGGGAGCGGTAGGAGGCTCAAAAAGTTGAATGGGTGACATTTATTAAAAAAGGCAAAAGATTTTTAATCTAATTTTAAAATGTAATCTGATACTATAAAAATTCTTGCTCAGCAGTCAAATTCAAGCTGCTTTGCTTCTCAGGCCAGACTTTGGATAAAGGAAAGAAAAAGCTTTCTAAAAGTTGATGTCTTTCCTCCATCAGAGGACATCGAGGTGCGCTTCTTCCAGGACTCGTGGGAAGGGAAGGGAACCTTCTCTCAGGCTGACGTCCACAGGCAGGTGGCCATCGTGTTCCGCACCCCCCCTTACCGCGACGCTAACCTCAGCGAGCCGATCAAGGTCAAGATGCAGCTCAGGAGGCCGTCGGACCGCGAGGTCAGCGAGCCCATGGACTTCCAGTACCTTCCCGCCGACCCAGGTAGCGGTCTTTCTCTTTTATCATCCGGCGGCTAAGGAAATTGATCGACTTAGTAAAAGTATAAACTGTGAATCATCCCTTGTCAGATGAATACAGGCTGACCGAGAAGAGGAAGCGAACAGGAGACATGTTCCAGAGCTTAAAGCTGGGCTCCATCTTATCAACCGGTATGTCGACAGAGCGTCCTTCTCTTTCTTTCTTTTAATGTCTTAATAATTTACATCAAAGATCCATTAAAAGCATCTTTTTAAAAATTTTAGTGTCGGTTCCACCAGACAGACGACCCATAAACTTTGCACGGAGAACAGTGACGGCTAAGCTGCCTCCGATGAATACACAAGCAGGTGAGTTGCTATTTTAGTCTTCCAGAAAAACCATACCTAAAACTTGATAGTCCCCTCTTCTGTATCATGCAGTCCTCTATATTTTCTATTTTGTTTCATTAGATGCGCTTCAATTTTCCACCCTAAGATGGCGCCTACTTTCATAAAGAAATTAGTTTTGAGTAATGTGCTATGGAAAGCCAGGAGTGTTAAAAAAGGAGCCGTAGTTTGTCTTGATTTATACGAAAAATGCTTAAAAAGTACATCTTCATTATTTACTTAAAAGTGGGACGGAGACAAAACTCACAGGTTTCCTGCCAAATACTGATTCGCCCATATATTTCATCTATAGTAGATATCGCAGACTAGCTACAGTCTTGTGTCCACTACAATCATTCGCACACATACTTACAGACGCTCTGTATGCAGGGATGAAGCGAGTGGTGCAAGATGAACAGTCTGAGATGCTGAATCTCTAAATTTGCTCTCTACTTGGGAAGAAACCACTTTGTTTTGTTTCTTTCTTGCCCTTAACGGATGCTTAATAAAACACAGACACATTCGGTGGTAGAATGAGGCGTTGGAACTGATTGTGTTTTTCTTCCAGCGGCTGAAGCGGCCCCCGGTGCCAGCGGGTTGAAACCCTTCCCCTACGGTCAGCCGGGCCAGCTGTTCTCGCTCCAGCCCAAGGTCGAGGCGTCCTCCTCCGTCGCTGCAGCAACTACGAGCCAGACGTGGAAGATCATGGAGAGTCTGAAGCTGGGGCCCACCAACCCGGTGCCCACCTTCACAATGAGCTCTGCGTCCGTCTCTTCCTCCTCCACCAACACCTCCGCCGCCACCCAGGACTACTCCACCATCAACCTTCCCGACCTGCACGAGTTTTTCCCCAACATTTCCTCCGCCATGCCCCCGGAGCCCGCCGCGGCTCAGGGAAGCGCCGCCCCCTCACAGACTGCCGGCTCCTTTTCCCTACAGGAATCTCAGTTCAGAGCGGATCCTCCGCTGGTGGACGACGACATCCCAGAGTTCCCAAGCTTCTCCGATCCCCAGGTCACCCTGGACAGCCTAAACATGGATGAATTCGTGGACCTCCTGAACCCCGGCGCATCCATGCTGCCGTGTTCCCAACAGGGGGTCTTCTCCGGCCCGGCCGCCGCCCAGAACGGCGCCGCGTCCCAGAACCCCTGCGAC
Organism: Orestias chungarensis; assembly: GCA_032876305.1. NCBI lineage: Eukaryota > Metazoa > Chordata > Actinopteri > Cyprinodontiformes > Cyprinodontidae > Orestias > Orestias chungarensis. The sequence continues at coordinate 230,365 of JAVLVB010000332.1, forward strand.
CACGCCGGCAACTCAGGAAGCACCTACATGAATTACCCCAACAGCATCGCCAACCTTCTCCGGAACGAGGACATGATCGTCCTGGCGTCCAACAACAACCAGCAGCCCGCCGTGCTGGATGACTTCGACGTGCTGATGTCCGCCGACGAGGACCGCCTCATTTCCATATTCAACAGTGGCGGCCAACCCGGGTTTGTGTCTGGACACCCAACTTAAGACTGTTTATGGATCCCTTCTTTAACGACTGACTTGTTAATGCAGACCAATCAAACGATGCTGGAATCTAAAGGTAGCAACAGTTCTCGCTGTGGACGAACTTCTAGCAATACCATCACCAGATTGGTAACCGCAGGCCTGAACTTCCCTCGATTTCATCCAGCTCATTGAAAACGGTCGTAACGATCGTGGCCGACGTTTTACCACTAAATGTTCGTGACGATTGGGCGTGGCCCAACGCTTTTCTGGCATTTTAAAATACAAAATCACGGTTTTAACACGATTGTTTCAAAGCCCTCCAAGCTTTCCAACCACCCTTCAGCCAGTTGGAGGACCCTCTGCTCCGTCAACACTCTTCATCTGACATCCCAGTAAGGAGACTTCAAACCATTGACATGGTTGGACTGGAGATTTGTGACGAGTACGTCGGCGAGGTCAATCTAGATAGAAAATTTCCGCATGTTTTTTTGTTTCAACGGTTAATGTAGCCATCTTCAAAGAAGTGCTCCACCGTACTTTTTCAGACTAAAGTAAAGGTGCTGGTGCTTCTTTGAACGTAATCATGCCTGTTGGAAGCAGTGGTTTTGAATTATTCAGGAACTCCTTTGGATCGCTCGTGGTTTTCAAGTAGAGATGCGTCGACGTGAGCATGTTGGGCCACACCGATACTTATGCCGCCGTTGTGAACTCGATTTGCCTTGAATGTCAGAATCAGGCGCCTTTAATGACATCAAACCCGGGTTACCTGCAAGATTTCTTACAACAGTCTAAACAAACTGATCTATTAAACCTAATATGATAAAATGATATCAGTTTGTGGCACTTCTACATGTGGTTCTAAAGGTCAGAACGGCTGAAGCAAGTTATGCCGAGTTTTGCCATCTGTTCTTCTTAGCTTCCACCATCTCACAATCTCGTGACAATAACAAACGAAGACGCTTAAAAATAATAATAAAAGAAACAAATCGGAATTGAGCATGAAAACCTGCTACACGTGCGCAGCGTTATATTCGTTTTTCCGTTACGGTATAAAACCGCGATAAAATGAGCGTCGCCTCAGTTAAAAACGCCCCACAAACCTCCTCTGAACCGTCGACCACATTTCTATGCAAACCGTTGAAACGTCATAGCATAACAAGGGATTTAAACCTTTCTCCATCTACTAGCGTAGAGGGAATCAACAAGTTTAAGACGTTCGGCGAGGCTGGAATAAACAGTAAGCAGTAGGATAATTTTGCCTGGTAACTTTTACGCATTAACTCCTTCGTTTTGCTGTCCTGTGCGATACTGCCAAATGCTAACGGTATCACGGCTAGCATCACTCGCCCAAAACAAGCTCCTACCTTCCCCCATCGGCCGAATGGCATCAACAGCGTAGAAGTAACTCGTTTATACATCAGCCCAGGTTTCCGGTCCGGATTCATTTAACAAAGATCACAAATATTAGCAGCTGCACCGTTTGTCCCTGATTTGGATGTTTTGTGAAGGTTTGAAAATCGAATGGCAAAAACGACACCAAACCAAATGAAGGTCTTTATGTAAATACCATATAAACTACTAACGTGTATTTTATTCTGGTGATGTCATGTTTTTACATTTCATTCAAGCTGCGGCGAAACCCGGTTAGATTTCTGTAAAAGTTCACTAACATCTATTCAAGTGTATTGTTTGGTTTTTTATACACATGGTATAATATATCAATGATGCCGTTAATTGTAACGAGTAACCCTGACATGATTTAAAACACTTTCTTCCCCCCCCCCCCCAAATAAAAACCACAAACATGTAAAGGAAAAAAAAAAAAAAAAGTGTTCAAATGCGTTTTATTTGACGCAGCATTAAACTTAAAGCTCAACGAGAGAGATTCGTTGTCAACCACCTGCAATCATGCATGTAAACCAAACATCCCGGTCATTTTTTTGTTGTGTTTTTATAAGCGTTTCCTGAACGCAAGCCGCTCTTCTGAACCCCAGAACTTAGAAAACTTACCATCGAGAGACAAAATTCAGCTCGTTGGCGAAGGAAACTGAAGAACCGGAGATCCAAGCTCTTGTTTTGTTTCTTTTTGTTTGTGAGACTTCACAGGCTCACGAAAGGCCTCTCCTTAAAAGTTCATGTGACCTCCAGGTTGGTGACTTTGTTGATGATGTGCGATCGCCTGGGAACGCGCTCCAAGTCAAACTTGCTCACGTAGATGGTGGGAGACAGCTTCCAGCTGTTGTTCCGGTAGATCCCCAGGTAGGTGTACACGTCCGGCTTGTAGAAGAGGGGACACTTGACCCCCGTGGCCCGGATCGAGGAGTCCAGCTTCACCACCTCGCTCTCGTCCGTGAAGTTCCGGTTGTATACGCAGACCACATGCCTGTCTTCTACTTTGGGGTTAAAGGGACTCACTTTGACCATGGAGATCTTGCCCTCCAGGGTTGCTCGGGCCACGCACTCCCACGCGTGGTCCAGCTTGAAGCCGGAATCCAAGTGCATGAGCCACTTTCCGGAGAGGACGCCATGGTTGAGGGCCAGCTCCCTCACCGTCTGGAAGCTGACGGGCCGGCAGCTGGTCAGCAGCTTCTCCCAGCTGTCCTGCAGGCCGGCGACGTCCGCCTTGGACGGGCAGTGGTTGGGGCCCAGCACGGCGATCCAGCCCACCGGGCCGGAGCCGTCCTCGTCTCCAAACCTGCACACCTGCGAGGGCTTATTGCTCTCCAGCCAGCCGTCGAACTCGGACCTGGGCGTCCTCCTGGAGTCGAACACGATCCACGGGTCCATGTCGGCGGCCAAGGCCTCGGCGGCGTAGGTCTCCGCGTCGCGGTCCCTGCGAGCCTCCTCCTCCATGCTGGCCGTCTGACAAAACCTGCGGGGAGGGGAAACGAACCAGGACGGGAGTCACAGCGCTACAGTTTTCTCTTGCGGAAGCAAACAAGAACCGAACGCTAACCTGCTGGTGTTAGCTTTAAGCTAGCTGTTTGTAACTAGCGCTAAGCTAACCAACGGGTGGCTAAGGATGACATTTAAATCAAAGCGAGAACAAACGGATAACCGTTATGAAACCTGGTAGTAGTTAAAACACAACTCGAAACAAGGACGACAAAACAGCCAGGCTACCTGGTTGGCTTGAGGTTGTTAGCCTGTGCGGCTCTTCGGATGATTCATTATTGGCGGTTGGCAACAAACCTATAGTAGCATTACCGCCACTTACTGGTATGGAGTGTGGTTCGTGGTGGTCTATAAATACATACTATACATATAACTATATATATATATATATATATAACTATATATATATATATATAACTATATATATATATATATATATAACTATATATATATAACTATATATATATATATATATAACTATATATAT
>JAVLVB010000332.1:273712-286073 GCA_032876305.1 Orestias chungarensis
TCACTTAATTCAGTTTATTATTTAAATTATGTTTTACCTGCTTATCAAGTCTGAGGTTCCTGGGTCTAAAGTTCTGTAGAAACTGGAAATGATCCATTCTCATAATGTGTCCCACTGAGATACAGGATCATCTAAGGATCAACAGAAAACATATTTTCTGCGTGATTAAAAATAATCTATCAATAAAATGTTGATTTTTTGCCTCTCCTTTTCCTCAGCCTGGCATTGCACCCAGAGCGCTCCCTGGTGGCGACCGGTCAGGTGGGGAAGGATCCCTATGTGTGTGTGTGGGACACCTTCAGCATCAACACCGTGTCACTGCTGCGGGACGGACACACACACGGCATCGCCTGTCTGGCCTTCAGCGCTGATGGACAGGTGAGACATTCACACACGTTATGGTTCGATATCCTTGTGGGGACTCTCCATTGACTTCCATTCATTTGTGATGGATTTCTACAACTATACCTGACCTCTGACCCTAAACCTAACCATTAGTAGTTTACGCCTAATTCTTAACATGACCTTAACTCAATTTACTTCATAGTCTTAAATCTTAGCTCAAACCCAGAAACAGCTTTTCCTCTCGTGAGATCCAAGTTTTAGTCCCAATAAGAACAGGCGGTCCTCACAATATACTCAATACCAGGTTTTACACACATGCTTGTACTTCTCCCCAACTGAGGACTTAAATTAATCTGTTCTCTTTATTTGGTCCTTGAAGGACGATTCATTTACAACAACTAATGATTAAGATTTTACAGAACAATCCATAAAACAAAAATAAGAAGATCTATCTAAGGTGAATCTCAAAAAATAAAATTTGATTGAGCTAAAGATCAAACTGGACAGCGGTAGTCTGATATCGACCTTAACTCTGGACATTACATGTACAGTTTCTTGTAAAAAGAAAGACTCTTAAGATAAATACGTTTCAATCTGGCAGTTGGATGCCTGGGTTGACCACTTTTACCAACAAAGATCATTGTGGAAATCATGGAAATCATGAAACATTTTCCTTGTGTTTCTGAAACTTCACTGAGATCACTAGTTCAGTTTGAACTTTTGGTGTAAATGAAGTTTTGATTCTGGTTAGGAACAGACTATTTATGGTAAGAGTGAGGTAAAATGGGTTTTGCAGGTTTGTGGTTTGCGTCGACTGTTTCCACATCACTGGTTCTGAACCAGAGCCTGACGGTAGTTTGTGTTTCTCTGTAGAGGCTGGCTTCGGTCGGGCTGGATGTGAAGAACACGGTTTGTATCTGGGAGTGGAAGAAAGGGAGGATCCTGGCCACGGCCAGCGGACACTCTGACAGGGTAAGAAGCTCTTCCTCCAGCGGCCGGGTTCAGACTCTGATCCATCATCAGCATCTCTGTCTCTCCAGATCTTTGACCTCTGCTGGGACCCGTTTCAGCAGAACCGCCTGGTGAGCTGCGGAGTCAAACACATCAAGGTAAAACAGTCGGTTCTGATGATGCATTTATCTCAGTGCTGATTCAAACACTAAAAACATAGATTACCCCTAACGGCTCGTTAAAAAACTCTGATAACAGAAATCCTAAGGATCTTTAACAGCAGTGTCAGGAATCTCCTTCAAAAAAGAACCTGAATTAAAAGCTGCTGCTTTAGAGGAACAGTCTGGGGATGAAGATGGAGGTGGAGTTACTGACAGAACTTACATACAGCAGGGATTCTAATGTTATTGTTGCACCATTTATTATAAACATGCTGACATATTAATATTTCTGTTTATCTGAAATAAATGTGTTGAACCTTTAAGAGCCTCCAGAGATTCTTGGAGACGAATTCTATCGGGAATGATCGGCTCCCTCTCTGGTTCTCTAGTTCTGGTCTCTCTGTGGGAACGCTCTGACTCCCAAGAGAGGAATCTTTGGAAAAGCGGGTGACTTGCAGACCATCCTCTGTGTGGCGTCGGCCAAAGATGAAGTCACATACTCATGGGCGCTCAACGGAGACATTTACGTCTGGAAAGGTCTCAGAGTGATGCGAACGGTGCCGGCCGCCCATGGGGTGAGAACCTCCGTCTCCATGCAGCTTCTGGCTACATTTCCGTGACTCTGCACAACTAACCTGCCTTTACATGAATCGTCTCAGTTTGAAACGTTTTACATATTCTGCTGTAAAGATGAATATGATCGCGTGTCTGAAGTGACTCGTCTTCCTGTGCAGGCGGGAATCTTCAGCATGTTTTCCTGTGAGGAAGGCTTTGCCACCGGAGGCAGAGACGGATGCATCCGGCTCTGGGACGTCGACTTTAAATCCGTCACCAAGATCGACCTGCGGGAGGCGGAGCAGGAATACAAAGGTAGGCGAGGCTGAAACCAAACTTTGGGCTCCCCTTATCATAATGCAGCCTCCACCATTAAAGGGATGTTTGATTGTTTCTTCTGATTCACGGCTGAACAACTTTTTACTTTCTACAAAGTCCTTGAGATCTGTGTCCAGTTCATGTTTCTGTTCTGTTCACTTTTGACAAGACTAAACTAGCCACATTTGGTTCTGCCTTCGGTTCATAAAGAGAACTCTGGCATTTCCTCCATCTCATCACCTAATGTTTGAAACTTTCTCAAACATGTTGTATCTCTGGACTCACATAGAGAGAAAAAACGGAGAGATGGCCCATTATTGAAGCTTTTTTCCCCTGATTATAAAGATTTCTATGCCTCTTTGTCTGAGAAGTTTTATCATCATGCTCTATGTTTGGACAAAGATCACCTGATAATTCTGCTCTTTCTGTTCTCATGAACGAGCTGATATAAAAGTGGATGTTTGAACTTTTCTCCTCCTTTAATCCTGAATGTCATTTGTCCCTTCTTCTTCTTCTTCTTCTCGTTCTCCTTGTTTTGTTTTCCTCAGGGCTGTCAATCCGAAGCGTCTGCTGGTGAGCCGACCGGATCCTGGCGGGAACTCAGGACAGCGAGATCTTTGAAGTGAGCAAGAAAGAGAAACGAGGCTTCATTCAGATCTGATCTGATGTTGGTTTATCTGAGCCACGTCGGCTCAGCGTCTCTTTACTGACATTTGTTAAAGGTTTGGAAGATTTAAGAGAGTTTTTATCTACAGAAATATCCTAAACTGTAAAACATACACGCTACCCAGTAGCAGCAGTAAAACCCCCCCTTCAACTATAGGGGGTCATAGGTCAGGTTACAACCTTAATATTTTTATTTCAACAAATTATGCTATTTCAACAAAAAGGATCAAAACATTTGTTAGCACTGATGTCTTCCAATCCCAATCTTTGATTCTTTTTCCATAGACTTTACATGTTCTCCTTAATCAAGGGCTGGTTTTCTCCAGATACTCCAGCTTCTTCCCCCATTAAAAACATGACATTAGGTTAATATTTCCCTCTAAATCTACAAAGAATACAGCAACACTTTTAAAGGTAACCCTGCTAAAAAATTCTATCTTTGAAGGAATTATCTGTGTTTTTATAAAGTCATTTTTTAAAAACGGATTACCAAGTTTTTGCTTTTCTTAAATAAATTTGCGTTAAAAAATGACATTTGCATTGAAATAAATTAATTAAACCTAAAAACTAAAGGAGTAGTAGGTCTTTCGATAAAAAGTACAATCTGTTTTGCTAAAGGATGTAAGAGTTCAGTTACGTTTAAGTTTCTAAATTACAGTTTATTTTGGTTGGACTGAAGGAAAAATGTCTCGTTGCTGATCTCTGCTCTAAACTTTCCTTAGGATTGATTGTTCTGTGTTTTTTATGATTGACTGACTTGTTGTTCTTGGGAGTTTAATCAGAGCAAAGTAAGAACCACTTATTCAGGTTTAATAATATCTAATGAGAGCTAATAGAAGCATCCTTTCACAACATAAAACAGACTCTTCCCAGACAGAACTCAACAGCTTTAAGAATCTGAACACTAGAAAAGAAGAAAACGTGACAAAAACAGCTGGTTGCTTCTATTGATAAAGGTTATCTTCTGGGACAGACAGCTTCTATAATGACCAGGAAAAGATATGCGCTCATACAAGAACCCTGAAAAGAATTACACAATATGCAGCTAAAAATAATCTGAATAAATTCAGCATTTACACTTTCTGTGATTTAAGATAGAGAAATACAATCTGTAAAGCTGGAACAGTTCTCAAGGATGAACAAGTTGTGTGTTTCCTCAACAACGTGTCAAACTAGCAGCTTAAAAAATAAACCGAAATGTGAAAACTTTATATATTTTCTTCCATATTTGCAGGTGATGGTGTGTGAGCGCGACAAGCCACTGCTCATCATGCAGGGACACGGTGAAGGCGAGCTCTGGGCTCTGGACGTTCATCCCAAAAAGCCTCTGGCAGTCAGCGGCAGCGATGACCGCTCCGTCAGGTGGGTCCTTCCAGAGATGGAGCTAACCAGTGAAACCACCACCACACTGGGTGGAACAGTGAGCTGCCTCAGGATTAAACAGGACAGAATGGCATTAAGTGAACCTTGTTGCACGTCGTTGCACCGTTGTGTGGGAGTATAATGCTGGAAAATACTCATAACAGTAATACCATCCATATGTTCATCCATCCATTCATTCAAAGTGTGTTCTAGGTCTCCTCCTGGTGGGAGGAGCCTGGATCAACTGACCAGGGGGGTATTCATCCTCCAGATGCTCCAGCTTCCTCAGCTGGTTCCTCTGGATGTCGGGAATAAGCCTTACTCTGAGCTCCTCCCGAGATCTCTTTAGTTCTCTACGCAGAACTGAGTAGACAGAGTGTAGTGTAAACAGACAGCTTCACCTCTTACCTTGTCCAGATTAGAGGCTTCATTGCTGACGCCGCACCAATCCATCCATCGATCTGCCTTTTTCCAACAGCTAACAAAATAACATGTTCAGATAAAAATGTGTTAAGCATGTTAATCAAATGAAAGTTACAAATTTGCTTCAAAAAACATATTCATCTCCCCAAGTCTCCCTTTTTGAGCAACAGTGAAAAAACTTCTTCAAATGATAGAAAAATTAACTTCTAAAGTTTGTTTTCTGGGTTTTAAAACAACTGGAGGGGCTCTATTGTTCAATCTGAAGTCTGTTCTCTCTCCAGCAATACACAGCAGGCCTTTAAGCTCAGTTATGATTTTTCGCTGAAATTTTTCCCTGTGGTCATTCATAATGCTAATTAATCAGACTTCAGTGTGAACGCTTTACGACCCAAAGCAACTCTGCACTGCATGCTTTATACATTGTTTACTTCCAGATTTACCACGTATGGCATTTCACTTTGAAAACTATCACATACTTATGGTATTTTGTTCCATATATATGGAAGTGGAACAAATCAGATTTTTGGAGTCAAAGACTCAGAAATTGTTTCATGAGAATCACATTTTCCCTGCAGTGTGAAAGTTCCCTTAGAAAGGTCCAAAGAAACGCTCAGCCTCACTCCTGGTCAGACAACATATTTTGGGATGTGAAGGAGCACCAGCTCTACTAAGAGCCATTCCTCACCTCGTCTCCAAGGCTGAAATCTCTCATTTGACAAAAATATCATCTACACAGAGCGAGGTTTTAAAATTCAATTTTACATAAGTAACTTTCAGAGCTGTGTCATTTTCAGCACCATGGAGAGTTACAGATGCATCATTCATTAAGCTACGTCTTAATTCTTTATAGTATTTTTTGTAAATCTACCAAATCATCTGACGACAGCATAGATTCTGAACTCTTCAGATCAGCCAGGGATGAAACAGAAACATGGATGAAAACATCCAGATCTACACACGTGTGTCTGTGTCAGGTTGTGGAGTCTGGCCGACCATGCCCTCATCGCCCGCTGCAACATGGAGGAAGCAGTACACAACTGGCTCTGGGAATGAAGGACGGATCTTTCCGGATCTAACCCTAACCCCTAACCCTAACCCTAACCCTGAGAGTCAGGTAATTCACTGAATACTGTGAGATCAAGGGGGCGTAGATGTTCGTCTGTGGCGCTAACTGGATGTTCCTTCACCCCAGAGACATGACGGAGGTTGTTCACATCAAGGACATGAAGGAAGTGATCCATGAGATGAAGTTCTCTCCAGACGGAACGTACCTGGCTGTCGGCTCCAACGATGGACTTGTGGACGTCTAAGCTGTTGCTCAGAGATACAAGAAGGTTGGGAAGAAAAAAGCAGATTCTGAACATTTACTTACGTTTAATTCAGTTAATTTTTTTAGCTGTCATTTCGTCTCTAACCGCTTTACAAGACAAACTGATCTGATGTACAGTTCCATTTCAAAACGGACAAAAGTCCCACGTTTTCGTCTGTCAGGTCAGAAAATGAAACGGTTGTTTTATAGAGATTTATATTCATTCATACAAATACAGTAAAATATTTATACTTCTTTGTTGCAATTTCAATGAATATGTCTTAAAGGTAAAGAAAAACTACAAAATAATTTGACTATAGAGGAAATAATAGGTGTTTTAAGCACAAATGTCAGAATTCTGAACTTTGTCTATTTCTTTAAACTCAGTTCATGTTTGTCCTTCTGCATGATTTACTGCATTAATGCTCCATAGCACGGAGGCAGCCCCGCCTGTGGATCCTGGTCGGCTACCAGAAACCCAGACAGCTTTGATTGCGGACTTCATCCAATCATGTCCGGTACCACCATGCTCCCTGGACCAGCTTCTGGTCCAGGGAGCATGGTGGCGGAGAGGGTCAGGAGCAAGCAATGTCTAGAATGTAATCCTTTCTGGCTGGTTGCAGGTGGGAGAGTGCAGTAAATCGACCAGTTTCATCACACACCTGGACTGGTCTGTAGATGGGAAGATACTGCGGAGCAACGATGGAGCTGGAGAACTCCTCTTCTACCGGATGCCCAGTGAGTCCAAAGTGACCAGAACATCTAAAGTCTCTTTAATACATCTGAGTCTAACCGAACAGGGGCCATTATCTCTGCTTCATGCAGATTAAAACCAGCGGTTTGTCCATCTGTGTCTTCTTTCTCTGACATCTATTCAATTCAGTTTATGTCTAAAACTCCAGTTCACAACAGCTGATCTCAAATCACACTGCCAGAAAAATCAAAGTGATCTTATGTTATTTAAACCCACAATGAGGCTGCTGTAAGAGAAATGACCTATTCTTCCTCATGCAGTGGGGAAGCCGATTGTCAACAGTGAGGAGGTCAAAGGTCAGCGCTGGGCCTCTTGCAGTTGCATACTTGGTTCCGAGATCAGCGGTATCTGGCCAAAATACTCAGACTCAACGGCAGCAATCGCCGTGGACGCCAATCTCGCCGCTGCTGTGCTAGTCACAGGAGATGACCTCGGTCCGGTGAAGCTCTACCGCTTCCCCTGCCTAAGGAAAGGTCGGCTCTTCTCACAGGTTTCTACTGTTAATTATATCTCCTGTATTAAGTCTTGGTCGTTGCCTTCAAGGGGCCAAATTCAAGAAGTACATCGGTCACTTGGCCCACGTCACCAATGTCCGCTGGTCCAATGACCTGCAGTGGGTGCTCACCACCGGTGGCGCCGATCACGCCATCTTCCAGTGGAGGTTTCTTCCTGAGCAGGTAATGAATGGAGGTCTGGACGTCAGCTTAAAAGGTGAGGTCTGAATGATAGGAAGAACTTTCAGACATGGGTTCCTTTCAAACTTCAGTTCTCTACTGTTTTTCTCTGCTTCAGAATATCTGGCTGAAATATCACTGAAGCTCTTTAGCCGAGTTTGGTAATTTTACCCAGTCATTATTTGCTTTGAAAATGATCCGCATTTTAACTTATACAAGTCAATAATTTAATATTTATGGTATTTAAGATATCTTAAACTGGCATTATGACTTGTTTGCTATGACTTTATTTTGTGACTAGTCATGATATAATGGTAGATTTCCGAAATGTATGTTTCAGTCAGTAATTCACTGTAAACATCTGATATAATCTATACAAGTTAGAATGTAATTGGAGATAACTTAAATAAGTATTTTGTCTAGATAAAATATGATTAGAGATATCTTAATTAACGTGCTGTTTGTATGTTATCATAAACCATTGTTGTATGTCAGGACTGTGTGCGTGGTGAAGCTGATTCCATACTTAAACAGCCTGCCATATGTTAACAGTAGTCTGAAGGTTGTGATAAAGTTTCACCAGTTTTTTTTCTTCGTGTCTCCTGCTCAGAGAGTCAGGGCGACTCCAACAGTGAGGAGTCAGACAGCGACGTCTCTGATGTCCCAGAACTCGACTCTGACATTGAACAGGAGATGCAGATCAACTACGAGCGACAGGTAAGATCTCGTCTGATCTGTTGCTCAGCTTAGTGTCATGAAACTACAGGATTTCTACAGGATCTCTCTTCGTTTTGGTTCCCATCAGGCTGTGAGCTCCATCCTCCTTCCAGGCTCTCTATATCTGCTGTAGGCTGGAGCAGCTGGTGTTGCATCAGCTTTGGTTTTTCTGCTCAGATGTTTGATCTGAAAAACCACCACATCATCTATTGAACTTTGCTTGCCTCTTCCATTTAGTACATCATGCAAATACTATGCTACAAACTAGGACTGCAACTAACAATTATTTTTATAATAATTAATCTGTCAATTATTTTTACAATTAATCAAATAATTACTTTTTATTATTAATTAATTTAATATTTACTTTCCCATTTAAGCAATTAAAAAATAATTCTCAGTAAGAAAAGGAAAAGACAGGAGAATCTTGCTGTTAACTGCAATTTATTAACTTTGTTTAAAGGAACAAATGAGCTGAACCTTTTTGGGAGAATAAACTAATGTTAAATGAGGTAAAAGGTAAAGAGACGAGTTAAATATACTAAAACCTTGTTAAACATTTAATTCCACTGGTTAAATCCTGGAGGAAGGAAGGTTAACACAAGTCTACAGCTTTTACCGCATTTATCAACATTTAGATTTTTTGTCATGGGGCCCAAATATCCTGCTCGGGTTCAGACTGGGAGGGCCGTTCCTCTCAACCACACACCTCCAGGTGTCACTGTCATTGCCCAAATGAGCTTAGAAGTCTCCCAGTAGAACAAAGGAGTCTCCGGGAGGGGCCCTTTCCCAGACCCCCTCCAACGACTCCAAACAGTGTAGGTAATCTGAACAGTCATCACCCGTCCACCCACCTATAGTCAGAGGGAGGCTACTCTCTCATTCACCAAGGTAAACCCCAATGTATAGGCACCAAGATGGGGGACAACAAGTATGCCCTCACCAGCTCGGAGCCGCTCACTAGGGGCAACTCTAGAGTGGAAGAGTGTCCAAGCACTCTCAAGGAGACTGGTTCCAGAACCAAACACGTGTGTCGAGGTGAGGCAGACTATTCCTATCTGGAACCTCTCTACCTCCCACATCAAATCAGGCTCCTTCTCCACCAGAGAGGTGATGTTCCACGTCTCCAGGATGAACTTCTCACAGCAGAATATCAGACCAAAATCTCTGCTTTTGGCTGCCACACATACTGCACTGCACTTAATCCCATTTGGCCCCTCTCACAGGTGGTGAGCCCATCAGCTCCACGGACGAAAGTCCAGCCACCAAGCGCTCGCCATCGTACACCACCTCCAGTCCTGGCTCCAGACCCTACCAGGGGCATAAAGCCCCCCAAAAAACACAGCTCTTAGGATCACTGGGACTCTCAAACCGTTCCCCCATAATAAGGTGGCAGCCCATGGAGAGGTCAAAGTAGTCTGCATGAAACCCAGGAGATGAGTCCAGTTTCAACCTCTAACAAAGGAGAAGGGAATGATGGGACGACGCCAGAAAACATCCAGCTTCAGATATTATTTTGACTGAAGCAGATTCATTTTTACAATGGCCTAGTTGAAGTCCAGAACCGAGGATTCAGGTTAACTACATGAGCTTGTAGCTGCAAGACATGCCCATATCATCATACCTCCACCACCGTGTTTGTAAGCTAGTTTGCAGTGTTTGGTTTCCATCATGGATTTCTCCATGATGGAAAACATCTTGTTTTAGGCAGAAGAGGCTTTCTCATTCAGCCTTTCCAAGGAGCCATGTGTGTTTGTTTCCAGGTATCGAGGATACGACTGCAGGAACAATTTGTTCTACGCCCAGAGCGGCGAGGTGGTGTACCACGTAGCAGCCGTGGGGGTAGTTTACAACCGGCAACTGCACAGCCAGCGCTTCTACCTGGGCCATGACGACGACATCCTGAGCCTGAGCGTCCATCCACTGAAGAACTATGCCGCCACAGGACAGGTGCGTTCCTCTCCGTGGAACTGACGCAGTTTTCTTGTGTGGAAAAAACTAAATTATTTCAAACTGTAAAATAGTTATTGTGTGAACAGAAGTAAATTACAAAATAAAATACAAGTTATTATCCTTAACAAAAATGAGAAAAACAGCCCAAAACCACAGAGATTCTAAATCTCGTTGTTCTTGAGACACATTTGGAAAGTGTAGCAAGAACATTTTTTGTCTGGAGCTTCTTGGAGTGTCCAAGAACACATCATCCTTTATAATAAATTATTATTATTATACTCCTGAGAGCTCTCTGGTTTATGTGGGTCCGCAGACTAAACATTATGACACATTCAGATCACTGTTAAAAAACTTTGGGCCGGCGGGTCCAAACCAGTAAAACTGATTTGCTGGGCTCCACTTCACCTCCGTCAACCTCTGGTCATACACCAATGTGGTAAAACTGCCAGTGTCGCCCTGACTCACCCTCATTCTTCAGCACACTAGGCCACGCCTCTCATATATTTGGCCCACCCACTTATTGTGACGTTTTTAAAGATGTGTCCTGAGAGGCGGGGCTATGCTTTCACACTTTGACAATAATTTAGCTTCAATTACGTGATTTCTCCTCTGTCCTCCAGGTGGCGGTCTGACCTCCAGAGGTGGTGCGTTCAGGAGCATTGGCCATCCAGAGACCATCATGTCGGTGTGTTACGGCCGCAGTGAGTTGCTGGTGTTCTCCGGAGGCGTCGGCGGAGACGTCTACATCTGGAAGGAGCCGTCTCTTCTGAAGACGGTGAAAGTTCATGATGGGCCGGTGTTCTCCATGTTCTCCCTGGACAAGGTGAGCAACATTGGACTGATCCCAGCCTTTGCAGTAGACAATCTCATTGCTTTAAACACTTCAGATTTGCTTACATTTTTATTTCAGACCATATATATCATTTTATACCGATACCGATATTAACCAATACAATATAATCATGAATCATACAGACTTTTCTTACTTTTGTTGTGTGGGATGTTAGAAAATGTTTGATTAAGTGAATTTACTCAGCAAACAACTGTTAAGAAAATTAGATATGAGACAATATGATCCATTTATTATGAATCCATTTATTAATTAAATATTAAACTTTACCAATCATAGTGCAGATTAAACCCTGGAACGGACTGCTGGAGTCTGAGTAATGATATCGGAGATTTTTGATGTATGCCGAAATAAACCGATATTGGTTTTTTGCCTGATATTAGACTGATACCTTATATCAATATCAGGGACACCCCTAGTTTCTGATGCCAGCTGGTAAAATACTGTCTTTATGAATCTCTACAGATGTTTGCTATTGTCACAAATTTAGATATAAATGACAAACTTCTTCAGTGAAGAGGCTGAAAATCCTGCCGTCTCTCCAGGATAACAGTTCTAGTAAAGATGCTAACTACTCACTGCGGTTCTTGCATTTATAAATTTATTCATGACCAATCCAAAAGATTAAAAGACTTCAAATCAAATGGATGTAAACATGTTACATAATGTTGGAAGATTATTAAAAACCTCCACCTGCACTCACTTATCTCCAGATAAAGTCTGTGGTTCAGAGTCCAATATCTGATTTCAAGGTTTTGTGACGGGGGGTAAGGACGGAGTGGTGGAGCTGTGGGACGACATGTTTGATCGCTGCCTGAAGACATACGCCATCAAGAGGACAACGCTGTCCCCAAGATCCAAAGGTGATGAATGGATACAAATGAAACAGCTAACCCACAACGAAGCACCACATTTATCATAAAAACTGTAGGTTATTAAAAAATATATATATTTATTTTAACGTTCAATGTAAATCATTTAGTTTTGAATCAGCAAACTCAACATTCTAAACTGTGTTTTTATTTCAGGGAGGTAAGATCGATCATCTCAACATATATTTGTCTGACAACATGAACAATAACTTCAATACTAAAGTATTTTAAAGTCAGGCTTTAGAGGCGATGTTCCCTATCTGTCCAGTTTAGAGAAGACTCCAGCAGCAGCGTTCTAGATCAGCAGCTGATCTCCAACACTCCCAATATATATATATATATATATATATATATATATATATATATATATATATATATATATATATATATATATATATATATATATATATATATATATATATATATATATATATATATATATATATATATA
>JAVLVB010000332.1:474699-494723 GCA_032876305.1 Orestias chungarensis
TATATATATATATATATATATATATCAATACACACGCACGCACACAAACACACTTATACATAAGTATTTATTGTACCCCTCTATATCATTCACACATTCACACACACATCTATTATAATCAAATTCTATTAAATAATTTTGTCCTTTTTAAATAGCTAATAAATATTTGGATCTGTTTACTCCCCAGATTCTTCCTCAATATATCTAATAAATTAATCTGTTTAATATAATCATATTCCCTGTGCATACAACTTCTCTCTCTTTCATACTTAAGACATTCTAACATAACATGTTCAATTGTTTCTAACGTTCCACAGTGGTCACATTTGCCAGTATTATTTTTTTGTATTTTAAATAGTGTATAATTTAGTGCTGTATGCCCAAACCTTAACCGTGTTATTACTCTTTCCTCCTTTCTATTTCTTCTACCATTTCTTTTTTCTCCTACTCTCTTCTGAATTTTATAAAACTTTGCTATATTAGTTTTTCTACTGACATTGTAACATTTTCTTCTGACTCTTCTTTGCTTTGCTGTGGATTTTGACTTGCC
Organism: Orestias chungarensis; assembly: GCA_032876305.1. NCBI lineage: Eukaryota > Metazoa > Chordata > Actinopteri > Cyprinodontiformes > Cyprinodontidae > Orestias > Orestias chungarensis. The sequence goes on from JAVLVB010000332.1 coordinate 475,250, forward strand.
ATTTGTTCATTCTTTCTTGTTTTCTGTTCCTTCACATTTTCAACTGCTTCTGCGTAGCTTATGTTTTGACCTATACTGTATGTTCGGTCCATTTTCCTATTTTGTGCCATCATTCATCTTGTTTCCTGCTCCTTCCCTATAACTGCACCTGCATACCTCTGACAAGTAAACAACAACAAAAAATAAACAAATGAATAAATAATATTTACAAAATAACCTCTCAAAATTTTACATATTAAAATTACATGTTCAATTGTTCCTGTTACTCCAGAATAGTTACAATTTCCGGTTTCGTGTTTATTTATCCTAAATAGTTTGCGGTTAAATAATCTTTCTTCATGTATGATTTTCCTGAGGACAGTAGGAGAGATGAGAGCATCCAAACCATCTCCCTTTTGTTTTCTTCATTCCATTCTTTCTGCCACCTTTTCTTTAGTTTTTGTTTAATATTTTTTTGCTTCAGATTTATTGGTTGTTATTGTGAAGTTGAGTTGTCCTGTTGTTGCTCTTTTCGCTGACGTGTCTGCTGCTTCATTTCCCTCCACCCCGATGTGTGCTGGTACCCATATGAATGTAATTCCTAACCCCATCATCTTTATTCTAAATAGTATTTGTTGTTTTTCTAATACTATGTCTGGCCTGCTTTCTGAATGGCTATTCTGTAAACTTATGAGTACTGAACTGCTATTGGTGTTATGTAATTACTCCAGCACATATTCTAAGTGCTTGATGTTGAATATTATGAATTTTTGCTGCTGATGCATATATCATACTGACATAATCTATATTTGATCTTATTATAACTATGTATATTCTCTTTAATTATATTCTGTCTGCTCCCCATTCATTTCCTGCCAAACATCTCCTTACATTTAAGATTATTTTTACATTTATCAAACCCTCATTCTTACGCCCATTTTGTATTTTCTCTATAATAAATTCCACATTTTTTCCTCTTTTCCAGATTGCGCCATCATTTGCAAAAATTTAGCAAACCATACCCTTCTCAATTTCACCAAACACATCTTTTATCATCACAGAAAATAATAAGGGACTAAATATGCTTCCTTGTGGTGTTCCAGTAGAAGTTTGCGTCTGATTTGTCGCTTTAATAAAAGGCTAATTCTGCATTGTTTTTTGTTTGCAATTTCCTCAAATGAAGATCTGAAGGAGTCACCTCTGCACTTTTATGTTTTGTACTTTACTTATTTAGATTATTGTAAAACAGGACATGTTTGTTTTATGTAGGACGAAATGCAAAAGAAGTCCTTCCAGGTTGCTCTAATCAGAGATCAACGGTGAAATGTTGCACATTGCACCATACAAGACAACAAAAAACTTTCAGCTTGAATAATTCCTCCCCATTCTAAAGCATAGCGATGGTGGTGGCAGCATCATGCTGTGGGACTACTGCGAAACAGCTGCTTGCAGGGACGAACTGTGCATCGTCTGAGTGAAGTGGACTCGCCACCCACGTGAAAATTTCCATTAAATAGGTTGTACTTAGTTAGCTACTGTGCAGCTGACATTTACCAATTAAACTAAAATTAACCCTTTTGATTCTTTTGGGGTTTTTTCCACTAATGAACAGAAGTTTTAGCAAATCACATTTTATTCTGCTTAGAATAATTCAAGCCTAAAAGCGACTACAGCTGGTCCACAGAAACTGTGAACTAACCCTTTAATCAGAGACGATTCAGATACCAACTTCAGGTTCATGGTGCAACCTCGATATTTGTCCGTATTGTTACAAATGAACGGATATTTAAAATAGTTCAATTAAAACAATGATAATAATAAACTAACAACAAAAAATATGAAAAAAGCAACAAAAAAAGGTTTTAACCAAAAAAAGCAGTTTGGGCTTTTTTTTAATTGCCGTTTTCTCATAAACACAATTAGAAAAATCACCGTGTAAACTTTTCTCTACGTTTCTGCTCATAAACAGCTGTTAGAGTTTCTGACTAGCATATTATAAAAAGAACCGTTTAAAAGTGAAACGTGATTTTGTTTCCCCCCCCAAGAAAAATGCGGAACATTGTCGGCGTGAGTCTGACGACTCGGCGGAATCGAACGGGACGCAACGACGTGCTAACAGGCTAACAGGCTAAGCGGCTAAGCGGCTAGCCCGGGGACTGGAGGAGGGGGCTGCTTATGGTGTAGGCGTTTAACTCTGAGCGTTTCCAGGATTTATTTGACTTTAGCCAGGAGGTTAATGTAAACATGCCCAGCAAAAAGAAGAAATACAACGCCAGGTTCCCTCCGGTGAGTCTAAACGGCTGTTTCTTCCGGCGTCGGCGCAAGCTAACTTTGGCTAACAGTTTAAATGGGAAGCTATCTGTTGGAGCTAAACGTGACCGGCTTTCAATGTGTTTCCTTGCATAGAAAACAAACAAAAAAAGGCAAAGTAGCTGGAAAGTATCAACAAAAACATTAATTTGACACTGTGTGTAATTTTACTTGATTTTGTCTCAGGTTAGCTAGCTAGCAGTCGTTGTTTTTAGCATAGGTAGCTAACCTAACCCAAACATGAGAAATGTTATTATCGGTTCGCCTTCTGTGGCTGTCTGTGGATGTGGCACATGTTGCACAGTCTCATTAAAATCCGACATAAATTGTATGCACAGTTTTGTTTGTTTAAATGCTTTTGGTGTTGATGCAAAGAGAAAGAGGTTTGTAGTTTGACTTTGCAAAAGCAATAACGTGAGATATGTCCTTCTTTCAGGCGAGGATCAAGAAGATCATGCAGACAGATGAAGAAATAGGCAAAGTGGCTGCAGCCGTTCCCGTTATAATCTGTATCCTTTTGCCTCAAGATGTTAGTCAGTCCTCCAAGCAGGTCTATTAGTTAGCAGTAATCAACTATAACACAGGCTAGATCAACTTTGGTGCATATTTTAACAGTTTTTATGGGTTTATTTGGATTTGCTTAGATCAAGTGTTGCAGTGTTATGCAACAGTTAAATTAGATGAGGTCTATAGATCTGAATCAACTCAATATTGTTTGTTTTTTTTGTTTTGTTGTTTTTGAATATGATTCAGGAAAATCACATTTTTAGTTAAGCCAAAAATGATGATATGGCAAATCTGGCCACGGGACCGGATTTGATTTCAATGTTTATTTGATCGAACGTTGTTTTGAGTACAGTCTATAGTTGGCATGGGAACGCTTGTACCACACAGTAGTTTGTGTACGTACTTATGCAATAAGAGAGTTTATGGATAAATGACGTGTGTTTTCATTCGGATTTAGGCAATATATGCTGCAAGCATTGACTTTAAACTTGTAAATCGGTGGCAAACGGGACTGAGCAAAATATTTGGGGGGAAAATGACGGTTAATTTTATTGTTTTTAAACTCCGGTGGTCAATTCAAAACTGATGAGAAGCAATGATCGACGGACCGGCAATCACCAGCAGTCTACTTTTCTGAATCGAATCGTCAGCGAGAGCCCTTGAGCTTTTTCTGGAGTCGTTGCTCACGAAGGCCTGTCAAGTCACCCAGTCGAGGAATGCGAAAACCATGACGACATCGCATCTGTGAGTTTCTCTAGTTTTTATTATTTATTAGTCGACTTGACTTTTTTGCATGTTTCAGCTGAACTATTCTGACGTTAGGGTTCCCGATGCTTCAGAAACTGGCGACCCGGAAAATAAAGAAATAAAACTGTTTTATTATGTTTATTTTAAAATGTGCACCAAGAAGTCATTTTATGGTACATTTATTTGTGTAATTTTTTGTTCTCCATCCGCCCGTTTAATTCCATTTAGGAGTTCTGCTTTACTCGTTGCTCGAGTGAAACCACGAAACGCCTTAAACCTGGTTGGTTCTTTTTTTTTTGTTTTTTGCAGAAAACAATGCATCGAGCTGGAGCAACAGTTCGACTTCCTCAAAGACCTGGTGGCAGCGGTGCCGGACATGCAAGGCGAGGGGGATGAGAACCACGCTGAGGTGTCGGGGGCCGAAAAAGTCCCACGCAGGTAGCGCAGGCGTCCGCGCGAGCCGGGGCTCTCTCATGGTCCACAGAGGGTTGTAGGGTTGTGTTCAGTAGAGTAACACCGTCACCGTTTAGCAGATTCACACAACATAGATTTATTGAAATAAAAAGAGTGAAAAAAACCCTAAACAAATTTCATCTTTTACTTTTTTTTGTCAGATTTGTGGAGAAAAAGCTTAAGTAATCCTGTCTTATGTGACGTTTCCTTTTTTTTAAAGACTGGTAACATTATTCCACTATGACTATTCGGGTACATTGTTTTCATTTTACACAATATTACTCAATGGCTTGCACTATTTTTAATGTGAGCCCTGGAAATTATCTAGACAGAATGAAAAAGCCATGATATTTAAGGACGCTCACCATTAAATACGACTCAGCCTTAGCTAATGCATTAAACAGATTAGTTAAGTTTCAGAGATTCCTTAATCTGTTGGAAGATACCGAGTGCTGGCTAATAAAAAAATGCTTGTTGTCCAGCAACAGGTTCAAGGAGTTTGTGGTTTGACCATAAACTCCTTCATTTACCAAACTTTGAGGGTCAAATGGAGAATCAAAGGTTTCACGTGCCAACATGACGGTGATCTCGCTAAAAGCCAATCGGCTAAGAGAATGTCTTCAAAGAACAGAAAGGAGAAAGCAGAAGATGCCGTTAAAAAAGGCGATTTTTATCTACCGACTGTTTATCTAACACCGAGGCAGAGTTGATGGGTATGGGGTCAAGGGTGGGCATGGCAATAACAGACTGAGGCCTCGCTAGAGCTTACCTCTTAGTTTTATACAGTTACCTTGACAGCGAGATATTATTTTTACAGCTTATTAGCTTCGGAAAAAGTTTGTTCTCGTTCTTCTACTGTTGATCGAAAGCCAATAGTGAGACAAATGTATATCCAATAAAACCTGACGATAATTCCTAGAGGAGTTGAGAAACGAGGCTTTATGGGTGGAGTGGCAAAAGCAAACGAGGTGGATTAGCAGTCCTTGCTAGCATCTGGCGTTATTGTGTAGATATCATAATTGAGCTGCAATCCTTCAAAAAGCCTGTCATACTGAGGCTTTTTCGGATTACTCTGGTCTGGTGTTTTTTTACTGTAAATTACTTCACGGTGTGAATCAACTTCTGTTTTATAGGATTTGGAAATCTCCCCTGCTACTTTTTGTAAACACCTCAATAAAACGGGAACTTGTTCAGACACTTAGTGAAGTCTTAGGGACGTTCCTGTTGGTTTATTTATTCACTCCACAAACAGAAATTTTTTTTCCACAACTGCAACTGCTTTCACATCTTGACACAAAAAATGCATTTATTTATTTATTTAATAGAATTTTTTTTTTTTGTATTTTTCTTTTAAGGGGTCGAAAGCCAGGATCTGGTCACAAGAACGGGGGAGCCGGCTCCAAAGGCAAGGACAAGAAGCTGTCGGGCACAGACTCGGAGCAGGAGGTGGGAGCTGTTGCCTTGAGACTTGTCGATGACGGCTTTCAGCAAAAGCTCACTTGTGTGGTGTGTTTTTATTACATTTTCTTGGGGGGGGGGGGGTGAAAACAGGAGGACAGCGAAGACAGCGAGACGTACGGGGACGAGGACGACGGGTCTCAGTCGAGCACAAACCAGCAGGCCGCCTCCGTGTTCCACAGGTGAGGAGACAAACGCTCTTAAAGTGTGATGTCAAGAGACGAGCGGGTTGTGCAACCCAGGACAAAAAAAGCTCAACAAGAACAAATGGGAGGCCGAATATTAGAGGTGAAGCAGTCTATTCAAACGCAGGCTATTTTGTCTGCAGTCCTTTTTCTTTTGGGTCATTTATCGCTTTTAAAGGTAATTTCAATCAACTTTAGGGTTTCTATGGCTTCTAAAAGTTCTCCGTTAGTATTAGTAATGAAAGCGTAGGGCTGGTTACTGAATATTGAGGTTTGTAAAGTGACATTACAATCTTTAACCAGGAGAGGGAGCTGTTTCTCCACCACTCAGACTTAACAGTCCTTTTGTTTTTGTAGGAACAGAAAACCAAAAAAGAGAAACATTTTCTGTAACGAGGCTTTCATTCATCGCCCGTCTGCAATGTCTTACAGAACTACTCATTAATGTTACACTTTCACACAGTTTTTTTATTTTTCTTACATTTATTAGCTTGTTATGTGTCCGGCCAGTCAGAGACAAAAGTCTTAAGCGGAGCTCTGATGTAAAAACAATATCGGTACATATAAAATGAACGTTTTGTTCTAACAATTATCTAAAAATGGAAGCACATTATTTACGGTAGAACGATATTAGCATATCTTGCTATAGTAGCGGTTAATAAACCATGACCAGATGTCTGATGGTGATCAGATTTATATAAAAGTAAAAAAATAAAAGGGTATTTCTGGCCCCTCGGGGCCCCAAACCCAGTTGGGAGCTGCTGATCTATTGAAGAACACATTAATGTTGAAGATTAGCATCTAACACCCGTGTTTGTCCCCCTCGCAGCTCAAATACCCCCTCCCAGATCGCCCACCTGGGCAACACGGTCCCAGCGGCCAACCCGCCCGCGGCCCCGCCCCCGAGCGCCATGGCTTTCACTCCCCACCCTTCCATGGTGAGCGCCGCGCCCCCTGCGCCAGCGCCGCCGCCACACAGAGACGAGGACGACGACGACGAAGATTACGACTCTTAGCCGCCCCCCGGCGTCTCTGAAACCGACGCGCGGCTCTTTCAGCATTACTCTCGTTGTTTCCACCCGTCTGGTGGCGGTTCCAGCAGTGAAGACCGAGACTCTCCATCACGGCCCACTGGCAGAAAAAAAGGCTGTAAGAGACAGAACTTGTTGTACATTAGGTGTTTTAATTTTTCTTTTTTTTTTTCTTTTTTTTAAAGGGTTTTATTTTAATGTGGAGATGGGTGGTGTTTTTTAGCAAGCTCTTTGTTGTTCAGTTATTTTTCTTGACTAGTAAAAATGGCAGTGAGCCCCGGCAGACAAGATAGGTGTGGCTTATTTCGCCTCACAGCTTTCTTTTTTTTTTGTTTTGTTTTGTTTTGTCATTTTCTTTTGCACTTTTCTAATTTCTCTCTGTTAGGGTTATATTAAAAACAAGTATATTTCCTCCGAAGCCGCGTCTTGGCTGGGAAAATCCAAGAAAAGTGGCAGTTAAAGGTATATTTCTACTTTTTAACGCTCAGAGTAATGCAGTTTATCACCGCAGAAGCGGTCCGCCTCCATTTAATCTTTTAAATAATTGATCCTGCAGATGTTATTGCCTCTTTTTAGTCCGTTTTTGACTTTGATTTCACATCGTTGTCAGAGAAGCTGTAAACCTTGAAAACCGCAGTCCTGATTTCAACGATTAACGTCTTGGCTCTGATTTGGTGCGGCTCGTTAGCGTTTGTAGTTTTCTACGTCACCATGAGTGACTGTTGGACCATGTTTTTGTTTTTAACATTAGTTTCATTCGTTCCTAGTTTTCTTTTTTTTTTTTTTACTTTCATTTCTGGCCTCCCCCTCAGACGTTGCTCCCCTGTCTGTGACGTTGGTTTTCCTTCTTTTAGATTCTTTTTAAATTAACAAAGAGACGGGACTCCCATTTAAGCACCGGACTTGTAATGAAATGGTTGCAAACAGTTTACTATGTATTGTAAACTTTTAATGTCCTTTTTATTTTGTATGGGTGAAATAAAGTTCACATTTCAATTTAAAAACAGACAGTTGTTGTGGATTCTTGGATGTATATATATATATATATATATATATATATATATATATATATATATATATATATATATATATATATATATCCCCAGCTCAAACATCTCTTTGACCAGCAATACATGAAGTCTTGTTGGTTGTTGTCCCATTTTGTCAAGTCAAAACCACAAACCTGAGGGGGTTTTACTATTATTTAATGTATTTGAGCCACATAGTAGTGCATCAGCTTGTGAAGTGGAAGAATGATGCGTAGAGTTCACAACTTTCTTTGAAAATTGCTGATCTGAAAGGAGTATCAATCTGCTAACAGAACACCTCCTTGGCACATCAGTATCGCAGTCAGATTGGACGGAGAGCCTCTGTAGACATCAATATTCTATATCCTGTTTGTGATTTTACATTGGACTTTAACTAGGCCACCTGAACTTTTAGGGCGTATTGACACGGCAGACGAATTGTGACCCAAACCCATTTTTGTTTAGTGCTAATATGCATCCCTTATCCATGTCTTTTTCACCCATATGAAAATACTTTATGTGGCACAAAGTCGGACACGTGTGCAATAGTCAGTCTGAACGGTCATGGCACGTTTTATCCGACATTTACGTCTTTGACGCAAGACGGGAGCCACTATTCTGCACCAGAGAAAACCGGACGCGGTGAATCTGGACGTGAACAAACGACAGCAGGCGGCATACATTGTTGCTTTGTCTGTATTCCTCATCCGCGCATGAGAGTCACTTTTGGGTTCGTAAAGTGTTCAAACACGATTGCTGTCGCGTCGAATTGTTTCTATGGACGACTAGGAGTGCATGAAATCAGAAAATGTTGCAGTATCTTGCGGGAACTGATAAATATCACTGCGCTGTTGCTATTAAAACACTTTTTTTGACGATACGTTTGCGATATATTGTACAAAAAATAAAAATCGGATATGACCATGGAGACCTGCTGAGTGAAAATAGCCGCAGATATTCTTTGATGTAAAAACTGGTTTCATGATTGGAAACCTCTGTCCCTCTCTCAAGTTTTAAAGCAAATATTTTTAGCCGTAGCTTCTGTGTTGGTCCCAAAGCCGGGGGCGTCCATCTTTTAAGCACGGCAGTTGTTTGGCAACTGGAAGTAGAGCCTTGGAATCTTGTGGCATCTTCTGGCAGCGTCGTCAAACAGCTTCCTCCTTCGTTTCCCAGTTTCACAACCACAAAACACATGATCTGCAGCCTTGGCTCCATTTTGTGTCTCTTTTTTATTTTATTTTTATGGTGTGCCTGATGTCTCAGAGTTTTGCAACACAGAAAGCTCCCATGGACGCCACTCGCTCATCCTGAAAGACAGCAGATCTTTCAATCAAACCCGTGCAAGACGGCCCAGTTCTGGAGGAGAGCTGTCGCTGTTGAAACATTGGGTCCACTCGGCCGCTCGTAGTGTCTTCAGCCCGTTTCCTCTTCCTCTTGCCATATTTGTTTTGTTAACCCATGCTTTTTACCACCCGACCAAAGAGGCGACTTAGATATGGTGCCGCAAAAACAACTGCCTCCTTCCTGCACAAGAGTTGACTCAGCAATTGGGAGGAGGTCAGAGCTTCCCTGTGTGTGTGTGTGTGTGTGTGTGTGTGTGTGTGTGTGTGTATGTGTGAGGGATCGGGGTTTGGGTGGTTGACTTTAGGATCGGTGTTCAAACAAAGAGGAGTAAGGGGGGAGGGAAGGCGAGCCAACCGAAGGAAGCGCACTGTTTCCACACGGCAGCCAACCGAGGCCAAAGGTGACGACTCTGATTCCCGTCCGCTCCCATCTAGCTACTGTCCTTCAGGCTGTCTGCACTGCTTTGAAAACAAGAGGAAATGGGTTTTGCTTGAATTAAATGCACCTCGTGTTGCAGGTCTGCATTAAAGGACCAGCAGTTTAAATCTCTTTTGCATTGTTGGACCATTTTCCACGTGTGCTTTGTTCTGAGAGGCCGTGAGACAGCAGTGAGGTGTGCTGCAGGAGTGGCCCCGAGCTCCAATTTTCTTTAAATGAGTACATCAGAAGGAAAGTTTCTGTTAGATATTTTGGAGGTGAAGTCAGAGGCCACCTTGTGGCTTTGTCCACATGTAGCTCAATAAATGGGAAAACAACAAATGTATACATATTTTTTGTATGTGTGTAGTATGTAGTTTGGCCTTGGTCCAAATGGTTTTTGCATATATGTACCCCGCCCACGCCTTTGGCTTGTTTATAAAATAAAATAAAATGAATAAAGCATAAATGTTTCAGAAAACAATCCCCTGATTATGCAATTTCTTTTTTTAAATGTCGATCCTGAGCTTTTGGGGGGAATTTCTTCATCTTCATAGCTTTCTTGTTGAGAATGCATTTTATTTTGCAATTGTAATTACAAAAATCTATTATATATATATATAATAATTTGTAATATAACGTTTATCTGTTTTTTTAAAGAAACTCTTTAAGCAAGAAGCCTATTTTGTGTAGATCTTCGGGGTTAGCAGCAGATCTTTAGTAAAATTGCAGCATAATGTGAGAAAAAATCACTCTCTTGGTGTAGCAAGTATATTAAATTCAAATAAACACTCAGAGGAAGACAAAATTGATTTGATATTGATATTTTTCTATAACATATTCCATTATTCCAGATGTGACAGTGAAAAGGAGAGAATTTATCGTTGTAAACTAGTTTCGGGCCAAAAAAGCTTGTTTTGGGGAAATTAGAAACATTTTTCCCGCCTAAAAAGAATAAAAAGCATAATTAGGAAACGTGTTCCGGATTGTTTCATTAGATTGTTTAACCATTTCATCTTCAATGACTTACATTTTACAATAACAGCTAAAAACTTGTTTTTCATGCCCTCTACTTCTCTACGTCCGACTTTTACTTTGAAACCGGAAGCGCTCGCGTTTCCCGGCTCGCGCCAGCTGACGGCGCTTCCTGCTGGGCAGAGGAGAAGTTTCGAAGCCACACCCTCCGCAGAGCAACTGGCAGCGGCGGAGTTGAGGAGGTCCGAGTCCGCAGGCGGCCGCAGACTGACCGAGGAGGAGGGACGGTTGCGATAAGCTGTCCGGTCACCGTCTTTACGGAGCGGAGGTCCCCCCACCTAGGAGGTCCGGCGGTGAACTAAGAGGAACTAAAGATTAACGGGAACAGTTTGTTGTTTGTACGTCGTTGTTTTTCCCCCTCCTCCTCCTCTCAGGACACTAAAGCCGAGCAGGGTTGGAGAGCTCTTCCTGTTTCCCGGAGTTTTATGACACAGCGGCCGGCATGGACGTCGCGGCCCGCGGGAACGTGGGTTTTCCTGCGTGGTCGCCCCCGTGTTGCGTTCAGGCTCCCCTGCGGCTCCAGTAGCGAGAGGCGGCCATCGCTCCAAACTCGCCCAACTCTGGACTGAAAGCTCCTTTTCCTGCCATTCTGTTCGCTTCCTGCTTGTGGTGGCCGATGCTTTTAATGGCTAAAAATACATAGAAAAAAAACTCCTCCTACCTACCGTGGACATCCAGATGTGTGGGAAATATTCTTAATGTTTTACTTTGACCTCAACAGGTGGTGTCTCACTTCAGCCATGAGTTGATTCCAGAGGCTTTCGAACCCCATCGTCGCTGATGAACCCGGGGCATGCGCCTGGGAAGCCAAACACCACATCAGTCTCACGCAGGGTTGATCAGCGCCGTGTTCCCAGGGTCCGATTAGTGTAAGGACCTCCTAGGATGGGACGATTGTCAAACGCGGCACACCTCGCCTCGGCTCGTCCCTGAACCGCCCCCGCACGTCTCGTTGGTCCCAGATGAGACAACAAAAAGGACGGGGAAAGGGAGCAAGGTGCCACAGAGTGCTCCTTCGTGCTTTATCTTCGGACCCGTGGAGTTCGCAGCCGGATCCGGCCAGCTAGTCTCCATGGAGCCGCTGAAGAACATATTCAGCCGCAGCTCGCTGTCCAACTGGAAAAACCTGGACCAGTCCCAGAAGGGCAACTTCACCAACCCCGTTTGGACGGTGTTGTTTGACTACGAGGCGTCCTGTAAGGACGAGCTCACGTTGCGTAAGGGCGACCTGGTGGAGGTCCTCTCCCAGGACTCCGAGATATCCGGGGATGAGGGCTGGTGGGCGGGGAAGGTCAACAACAAGGTGGGAATCTTCCCATCCAACTACGGCTCCTTCAAGCCGAGTGGATACGCCAAGCTTCCGGGGAGCAGCGTGGTGGAGGAGCTGAACCGGGCTGTGGTGGGAGCCGTCGATCCCGAGGAGGTGGATTTCCGGGAGCTGAGCTTGGAGGAGGTAATCGGGGTGGGGGGCTTCGGGAAGGTCTACCGTGGTACATGGAGGGGCGAGCTGGTGGCGGTGAAGGCGGCCAGGCAAGACCCGGACGAGGACATCAGCGTGACGGTGCAGAACGTCAGGCAGGAAGCCCATCTGTTCGCCATACTCACCCACCAGAACATCATCGCCCTGAAGGGCGTCTGCCTGCAGGAGCCCAACATGTGCCTCATCATGGAGTACGCCTCGGGGGGAGCGCTGAGCCGGGCGCTGGCCGGGCGCCGCATCCCGCCCCACGTCCTGGTCAACTGGGCCGTGCAGATAGCCAGAGGGATGGTGTACCTCCACAACGAGGCCATCGTTCCCGTCATCCACCGGGATCTCAAGTCTAACAACAGTAAGAGTCTCGAGTTAAAAGCCTTTGAGCAACTTCGGCGCCAGTCTGTCCAGACGGGTCGGTTTAGGGGTGGGGATCCTCGGTGGTTCCTGAAACAGCATCAGGCGTTTATAAGGTTGGACTGGTAACCGCTGATACCGATCAATTATAATATTTTACACGTCTGGGTATAAAACAAGCAATAAGCTAAACATTCATGCAGCTCTGCCCCTCCCCCACTTGTTGCTGGTCACTGCTAATTTGGTGGCGTAGGCTTGCTTTTCCTCATTAGTGATGGTTTCACACAATTTTCATGCAACCTTCAAGCAAAGTTCTCTGTTTATCACATCAAGTGTTGTAGTAAACAGGAAGTTGTCGCTTAGCATTGCTACGACAGGCCTGACCGAGCAAAAGCTTCTTCCTCCTACTCTTTAGCGCACTTAAAGCGTTTTTATAAGCGAGCGTAAAGAGTTTTTTTGTGACGAGCACGTCACAAAGGAATGACTTTGGCTACGTTAGCACGGCATGCTAACGCGATTCATTTCTGACTTTTTCACGGCGCTCCGAATGGTCTCATCCAATCTTTTCGTAAGTCTGTTAGTAACAAACGGCCGAAGCGAGTTTTCCTTTTCTTTTTATTTTTCTCATCTTCCCGCTTGTTGAGAGCTTCTGTTGCTCGAAAAGTCAAAAAGGAACAGCAGACTGCAGCACGCGTCCACGTTGTTCTTCTGCACGCGTCGTGTTTAATTGTGAGTTATTGTCACTACGGCCCAAAAAAAATATTGGCAAAAAATTTAAAATGAGCATCCAGACCTGCTGTTTAAAGAATCCTGTGATGTTAGTTAGTTATACATTAGCTAATCTTGTGGATTTCATGTTTTAATTTGGGTCTAACCCTGGTTTGAGATTGTTGTACACATTCAGACGGACTTGACGAGGTTCTTGGCGTCTCGTGACCTAAGCAGACCACGGCGACGGACGCTACGAGGCCATCAGCTGTCCTGCCGGTGCTTTTGAGCAAAGGTCGGCAATCCCCAGAGAATGCGTTCCACGTCAGCACCGCTCGGGATTCGTCCTGCGGACTTTGACACCTTCAGGAGGGGAGCGGCGTGACGGCTCGTTACCTGGAAGGACCCGGCCGTCGTTTGCGCTGGTTTTAAGCCGCCAGAACTAGAACTGAGCGGACAGATGTTGGGTTTCCTAACGGCCTGGCTGTATTGGAGGCGGGTTCGCTGATTCGCGATTGTATTTGCCGTTCTTGTATCATTTATTGTAAAAGAAGAAGTAGCTACGGTAGTACGGCGCTCGTACGTGAGGCCGGCCCACACAGTCCCGCTCTCTGTGCGAGGACGAGATCGTATCGCTCTCCTGCTGCCTCTTGTTTTTCCATTCTTCTCTCAAGCTTTGTCCGCCGGCCTGCCTCTACATGCCTCCGCACAGCCGTCGCTCTGTTGTGTCACTGAGCAACATCCTGTTGTGTTGGAGGAAGGATGGAAGAGAAAGAGGGGAGGGGGATCTCACAAAGACAATGTCTTTTTTTTTATTTTTTTTTTAGGTCCACTTATTGGTTTGAGAAGCAGGTGGAGGAGCATCTTAGAAGGAAATAAAACAGACTTCCTTGTAACCCTACGATTTGTAGTCTAGTGTGAAAGTTGAGCCTCTCCGTTCGGTGTCAGTTCCTCAGAATATTAATGCAAGTTCTTCTTTCTCGAGGGGCCATTTCATGCCACAAGTCCATCCCGCTTTCTTTATTTTTATTTTTCTCTCCCAGGCACGCATCCCCAAAGGAGCCTTGATGTAATGTGGCAGCTTTTTGTGAAACGAGTACAGGTTGTTGTTTTTTTTGATTAGGTCAATCAAAACTGTAGGTTGAGAAAATGACAAGCTAAGCAATGCAGGGGAAAAAAATAAAAAGAGAACTGGAGATAATTGGGCTCATCTGTCACAGTGATGGATTTAGGTGCAAAGTCATTATGGTCGCAGCGACGCTGCTGAAGCTAATGACCAGCAGAAGATGCTTGTTAAACAGGAGAGGGCATCGTTGGGGGCGCCGGGGTCAAAGCCAGAGGCCAAAACCCCAAACTCCAGCGAACATCGACAAAGAGCAGGAAGTACAAGATCCGTCAGTCTTTGTCTTTTCTTTATTTTGGGGTTAGTTTCATGAATTGAAATCCCTTGTTTTCATATGCAAGCCAATCATTACTTTCTTACAAGCAGGACATATTCAACTTTTTTGCAGCTTGTTAGGTTGCAAAAATAATAACACACACTGTGGTGGTGGCGCGGAAACCTAAGGAGGTCCTTTAAAGCTGTAGTTGACGAAAAACCACCGCTATTTCTTAATCCAACTCTTCGATGATATGAGAACTTGCATTTTGGGATGCACTGATATAAAAATATTTGGGCCCGTATCGATATACAATAGTGATATATCTGTTGGAATAGGTAACCGAACCCAAACACAAAGGGCAATAGGTTTGAAATAAACATTGCTTCATTAGTGTTTTAATATCGGCCCGGTTTCACTTCCACAACTCTACAATATCTTAGGAAATAACTGTCGATCGATACGCCGATATATCCTGAACCTATGTTTAGTTTGAACATGTTGGCCCGAGTACCCACAATTGCCCCGGACTGATTGGCCGACCACGCCCGATATTTTGCCTTTCTGGGGAGGGGTTTGGTCATGTGGTATTTTTCCGGCCGTCTTAAATAACGCTATGGATGCCAGGATTTTGTAACTGAAAAGGTAATGTCGTTTTTTTCGGGTCATGAATACGATATCTGTAAATATTTCTATCTGCAGCATTAATATCGGAAGTGCATCGGCCCGGATTTTTGCATGGATGCATTATAAGTCGTATGTAATTTTAAATATGATTTCATATCTAGTTGATACGTTTTTAATATGTATATATATATTTATATCCTTTGATTTATTAGAAAACCAACACATCAGCTGTGGTCTTCAATCCTCTGTTTATTTATTTTCTTCTGCACACGACAGAAAACCGGTGCAGAGGCTTTAGTTGGAACCGCCAGGACGGTGTGTGGCGGATCGCCGAGCTGAGCGGTCTCAGTACTGGTGATTGAAGGCGCCACGTTTAGATAGATCCTGGATCAACACAGCGGTTTTAATGCTGCAAGTAGACGAACATCTGCTGCGTCTCTTGACCAGCATGTTTTCATGCGGGGGCCCCGTGTCCCACCGTGTTGTCATTGTGTGCCTGATTTTTGGTGCATGCATGTGAGGGAACTGCTGTCCCTTTAAAATCTCTGATCCCTCCTTTAGCTGCTTCCTTTATGTGGGTAATAGAGATTTATAAGTTGTTTTTTTTCTTTTAAGTTACTGCTTCATTTCAGAAAGATGTTTGAGTAAAGTTTAGAGTAAAAAGGTTGTGAGGTATAAATCAAAAATGTAGGGCGTATTGGAGATGAAAGTGCAGTAAAAGTAGAAACCTAATTGATACCAAACCACTTTACTGGTTTTAGCATCTTTATAGCACTTTCACAAAAATGACCGTTTCTATGTGTTGCTGTACAGTGGAACCTCTTAACTCTAAACTAAACGTACAACTTCATCCTTGAAGTAGTCGGAACTTGTTTACTCAAGTTCTGAAAGACCATAGAGATTAAGATTGATTTTTTTATTTTTTTGTCATATACACAAGTCAAGTGGTGTCACAGCATTCGCAAGTTAATACAAGCCAGATGCCGATTCTGGCTTTAACTAGGCCACTCCAAAAAAACAGAAAGGGGTTTTCATTGTTTCGACCATAAAATAGGGACGGACCGTTTATCAGGACTAACAGCGGTAAAGGTTGACAACCTTTATTCCATTGGTAACTATTGGGTATGTAAGGCTGGGTCTACACACCAATGTTAGTAACCAATAGATGTTCTCAACTTGTTGCTGTTGTGTTTGTAGGAGGTCGGTCATGTGGTATTTTGTTTTATTCGGTCAATGACGGTTATTGGATTCAAGGAGACTTTATTGTCATTCACAACACATGTGGTACATGAGGCGAAATTGTATACCTACGGTCCAGTTCCACCCAAGAGCTTATATTATTGGCCACAACAACAATAATATTAGATATTGGTGTCGGTCCAAATCTACTCAAAAAGGAACACGGATTGTCTCCATAATAATGAACTTAAATATATGCAGTTTTAAATTGAACAAAAACCATCATTGGAATAAATAATTTCGAGTGGGATTGCCGTAACCCAACTTTAAAACAGAATTATTTGACATTTCTAGGTTTTATTCCAAGCCTAAACCATGTCCACGCAGGTTGGAAATATGTAACCAATAACCAACATTTGATTTTTGTTAATATTGAGCCAACATTACTCTGCTGCTGTTCTGCTTTCTCACAAATGAAAATGGGGAGCAGGTTTAGCTCAAATGACACGGTGAGGTTTCCAGCGGTTACCATTTAAAGTTGTAGAAGAAACCTGACGAACATGAAGTCCTTAAACTTGATGCTAAACTGAAGTCGAGCTCTCAGAAAAAAAACATACGCTGTCATTAGTAACTGAACAGTATGTTGAAATGTGGCATTTTATTCTTTATCCAGTTTTTATATGTCGTCAATCTCTTGTCAGAACGTAGCCACTGTAATTCCCGTCACTTTGCTTGTGCTGCCCTTAAAATTCCCCATAAAGGATTTATTGTTCCATTTATTCTATTCTATTTATACTGTCCCATTCATTATCACATCTTGGAATGTCGCTCTTTGAGAACCTGCCTGATCAGCTGACACTTGCTGGTCTGCTCAGTTTCAGGCTGAGGAAAGTAAACATTTGGATTTTATGACTGTTTGTTCTTCAGGTTGATATTTTTTAAATAAATCCAATTATCTGTGTTTTGCTGGCTGATATCGACGTGAAACCTTGGAGCTTTCACTGTATTTTCACGCGGTGGGAGTCCCACAATGCTCTGAAGATGCGCTCCCTTAAGTTGCGCAACGTCTTCTCAAAGGGGAAGTTTTAAGTCGCGCTCCGGTTCTCCTAAAACCCTCCCGCGCTCGTCTCTCCGTCAGACGACAGAACTCTGTGAGCTTTCTAAGGAATTGAGCCGAGTTAAGGTTAAATTTCAATGCAGACGCGCGGCCGGGTGGATGTGTTTGGGGGGGTCTTTGTTAATAAATGACGAGTTCAACACAGACTTTCACCTGGCCACAGCGAATCATTTATAAACGCATCGTTAACCTAACCAACAGAAACAGAACCCTTCTTTGTGTTGCTTTGTGCTTTTATGATGTTTATGATAAAGCCCAGAAAATGCCTCTTAGAAGCTGATTCAGTTTTTTTTTTCAAGTTTTTTCTAACTTTTCAAGGCCTGACATTGATTTTATTTTCCCATCTCTGCTGACCAAGAACTTTGTGTAGATTCTGTTAAAATCTGATCAGGAAATAAAGCTGCTTCCACACTCATCGGCCACTTTATTAGGTACGCCTTGCCAGTACCAGGTTGGATCCCCTTTTTGCCGTCAGAATTGCCTCAGTCGTTCGTGTCGTCGATTCAACGAGGTGCTGGAGACATTCCTCCAGGCGAGTTTGGTCCATATTGACATGATGGCATCATGCAGTTGCTGCAGATTTGCCGGCAGCAGAAAATCTACCCCCACACCGTTGCACCACCACCACCAGCAGCCTGAACCGTTGATACAAGGCAGGATGGATCCATGCTCTCATGTTGTTGACGCCAAATTCTGACCCTAACATCCCAATATGGCAGCAGAGATCGAGACTCATCAGAGCACGAAAGGTTTCTCCATTCTTCTATTGTCCAATTTGGTTGAGCCTGTTCGAATTGTAGCCTCAGTTTCCTGTTCTTAGCTGACACGATTGGTGCCTGGTGCGGTCTTCTGCTTCTGTAGCCCGTCTGCCTCAAGGTTCGAGGTCAGAGATGCTCTTCTGCATACCTTAGTTGTAATGAGAGGTTATTTGAGTTACTGTTCCCTTCCTATCAGCTCAAACCAGTGGGACCATTCTCCTCTGACCTCTGGCATAAACAAAGCATTGTCGCTCTCAGAACCGCCGCTCACCGGATACTTTCTGTTTTTCGGACCATTCTCTATAAACCCTAGAGATGATTTTG
Source organism: Orestias chungarensis (assembly GCA_032876305.1). Classification (NCBI taxonomy): domain Eukaryota; kingdom Metazoa; phylum Chordata; class Actinopteri; order Cyprinodontiformes; family Cyprinodontidae; genus Orestias; species Orestias chungarensis. Next base: position 493,664 of record JAVLVB010000332.1, read on the forward strand.
CATGAAAATACCAGAAGATTAACGGTTTCTGAAATACTCAGACCAGCCTGTCTGGCACCAACAGCCATGCCACGTTCAAATTCACTGAAATCACCTTTATTCTTCTCTCCGATGCAGATCGTCTTGACCACTTCCACATGCCTAAATGCATCGAGTTGCTGCCATGTAATTGTGTGCTTAGGAAATTGCGTTTAACAAGCAGTTGGACAGGCGTACCTAATAAAGTGGCTGTTGTGTCCGTATATCAGTTAAAAACAACAAACTTTTAGCTAAGACGTTTACCATCTTATTATTTTAATGGAAATGTAAGATTCATACTGAAACAGTGGTTCCCAAATTGGGAATTGGGGCAGAAAAATGATTTTCAGCGCCGCAGTGACTTGAGCTCTGAAGTGTATGGAGCGCCACAAGGGAAATAAAAGGGGTTACAAAATAAAAAGTGACATGACACAGACAAAGACGAATCTATCTTTGTAAATGATGAAATCAACCAAAGAAATCCAGGCAGTGTGGTTTCTTCACAGAATGAGAAGGAAAGCAGGGAATTGTATGTTTGCCATTTATTAATTACTGGACATCGTGCAAAACAACAATTTTAATATCTGGTTTGGATATCTGGCCAAATTTTCAGATTGGTGCCTCCCTACTGATGATGAATTAATTTCTACATTGCAAACTGTCTTGGCTCTGCCTCAGAAGCTAACGTCTACCTGTACCTTTAAGTGTTTTAACCTTCCTGCTGGGTCTAAAGGAATGGACGAGGACGATGAAGTTATCCTCGTCCCTCGTCCTTTCTTCTTCTTTTCCTCGTCTCCTCTTCCGCTGGCTGCGATCCGATCGGCGCGTCCAGAAACGTTTCGGAGACGGCAGATCGACGGGAATCATTAGCCAGAGAGGAAACGAGGGCCGCTTGTCAGGTCGGGACACGTTTAAACGTCGGACAACACGGAGTGATGAATTTAGAGCACACTTAAACTGGCCGACCGGACAGAGGCGACCAAATGAGCTGCTGAACAAAGAGGGTCTCACAGGAAGTGAGATTTTTCCTCAACCCAACCCC
>JAVLVB010000332.1:501308-541000 GCA_032876305.1 Orestias chungarensis
AACTAATAAGGATTTTGAGGATAGAGATCTGATGTTCAATAAGCCACACTTAATAGTTGTACATTTTTGTTTCATCTGAGTTGTTTTTATCTTTATGAGATTTTCAGTATTAGCTCTTTTTAGATTGAGCTTTAATCTATTTGGTTTTGGCCGTGGGCAGGACACCGTCTCAATGGGATGTTGGGTAGGTAACTGTAGATAAATAGGACGTGGATTGGTTTCAAATGATCTCTTTTTTCCCCCCACCCCTCTAATGGGATGCTGATTTATTCTGATTGAAAGGCTTCATGAACCTTCTATCTTTGGCCTTGAAATTGATCATGAAAGAGCCCGAGTCTCTTCTTCCCCCTCAGAGCTCCCACAAACACAGCAGAGACAACCCAACCTCTTGTGATGCATTCCTTTGTGACGTCAAATTCGCTCCCATCGGGCTACAAGGTGCAACATGGGGCCTCCGAACAAGGCAGACAAAAGGGAGTCCGGAATAATGCCAAGACAAAATGATGACGCTCATGTCAATGAGCAGAAAGAATCGATTTTTATGCCGACATGTAAAGCAGCGCCAAGTGGAGAAAGTCAGAAAGTGACTCCAGATAGCAGGAGTCCCTACTTCCCTAAAACCAGTGAGACTTTTCTATCCGGGTTCTCTTCTTAGAGTCTGACAAGCGAGTTGTTACCCGAAAGATGACAGGTTTGTCGGCAAAGAGGAAGAAGGACACCGCTGCTGCTCGCTCTGAGACATGTGATCCAGAGTCACTGTGAAGCAGCGCCTTTATGTATGTGTCAGGTTGTTATACTAACTTATAAACCGCGCTCAAAAGCTAAAAACTATTTCTGTTATAGGTATTCATGCCCAGGAGTAGGAAAACAGATTCAGTTGTTGCTTTAAGGATACTGATGGAGATGACCTGAGGGAAAGTATTGCATCATGTTGATATAGAGAAAGTGCCTGGGATCCCCCAAAGGCACTCAACAATCGATCTGAAGAGAAACAAACGTATTTTTAAATAGTTTAGAGCATTATTTAATCTTCTTATTCCTTCGGAGTCTCATCTCTATGATTCTGTAAATCATTTTGCAGCCCTGCCACTTTGGGTCAACCTGAGCCCTGCTTTCAGAAGCCCTTGGACAGGCTGTGAGACAGCAGTGAGGTGTGCTGTAGCAGTGACAGGAGTTTAAGGTGGAGATGGGGCCGCTTAAATGATCGCCTCGTTTTCCTTGGTGAAGGACAGGCTGACCGATGAGTTTAGACTAGAGTCCCCATGGATTATGCTCTTTGCAGATGACACTGTGATCTCCCGGATTTATGTAGAGGAAAAGCTAGAGAAAAGTGGAAAGGACTGTATTAAAAGCCTGATATTAGTTGGTTAATTTCACAAACTGGCTGCTCACTGTCTTGCTGAAAGACGAGATAACATTAGATGAATAAAAAAAAAAAGACTATAGGAGTGGTAGGACTGATAACTGCCACCCCTTTAAATCTTTGAAGCTGTTTCTTATTGTGCAACGCCTAACTAGCAACAAATCTTATAAAGCCAGAGCAGGTTATTAGTAAAAGGAACAACAATGTGAAATATTGATGTGCAATATAATTATTGCTGTCATTGCTCCATAACCAGTTTTTACCAGTACTATATATATTTTATATATCTTCCTACCCTTTCCTTTTGACTCGGTAAAAAGATCAACCACACGGCTAAATAGCTTTCCCTGCTCAGTAACATTTAATTTTAATTGTAATGCTAAAATTAGTGTGTGTGTATTTGATCATATTCTGCGTAGTAGATGTAATTTTTCACCCAGTTTCACTCACCACTGATGTTTATGTATTACTAATCTACATTTTACATTTGGATATATTTTTTTTTCAGCAATTTGTCCTCATCTCTTGTAAAGTTCCATGAAAGCTCCTGTGTTTGAGTATATTAGTGGGTCTCTATTGAACTAGCTGGGAGTTTTAAAGCTTGTCCGTTTTCATTCATCTGTCTGAGCCTAACTGTGATCCCTCCAGGCAGCGGTACATCCTCAGCAGAAGTAAGCTGAGCCCGTTTCCAGGCTAGCCAGGAAGCGGCTGTCCAACAAATCTTGTGTTAAAACACCTGCAGGTGTTAGACAGAGTTTAACCTAGCTATCTTTTTTTTGGTGACTGGTTGCTATTAAAAAAAACAAATCTGTGAGGATGTCATTAACACCCGTAGCTTTTTTTTCAAAGTCAATGAAGGAGATAACCCTACATAACAATTAAGGCTTATTGATTTTTTTTTAAACTTTCAAAATATTGCAATAGAAGCACAAGAGTTTAGATATAGATGTATTAGCAAAATTATAATTAATTTAATACATTTTAGCAGTTGTAAATGTTTTTCATTAAATAATTACATTCCACAACAAATGGTAAAAAAAAAAGTATCAGTACCTTTCTTTTAGTTCTCATTCGTATTCTTTAGTGACAATCTAAAAAACACAAATTATTGATGCTGAATGTTCATAAATAAATAAACACAAGCACCCTTTTTTATTATTTTGTGCTGACTTATTTATCTGGCCTGAGGGCAGAAAGGGCTCCTGGGATTGCAAAAGATTGCAGAAATCGAGGTTTAGCAGCTCACCTCCATAAATGAATGTAGCAGGTGTTAGAAAGTAGCCTAATTTTTAATCAGTATTGAATAAATGAATTAATAAATAAATATTATGTTTGTTGTGTTTTTAAACCCCTAGAATAATTAAAATTACCCCTGTGGTTTAGAGGGGCCGCTTCATTGCCTGCTTATAAAACTTATCTAAAACACATTTTTAATCTTTGACTTTCAAACTAAACATTTGACCTTGTTTTAATTTATTTTGTTATTTTCAATGTAATAAGTCTGGTCGTGACTTCTTGCTATAATAGATTTTTCTTGTCGAAAACACTGGGGTCAATTTGTAAGGACTTAACTTTTATGGTCATTTTAGCACAAAGCACCAAATATTAAGATTAATTTCAGAGTCCTGACACCCCATCCTCTGCTTTTAGTGATACATTTTCACATTTGACTAAAGAGAGAGTGGATGAATGGGACGTTTATCTGCTCAGTTCAGCTGCCACCTCACTAATCCTTTACTTTACAAATGGCTTCTTTTCCTTTGGTCGGATAATACTTTAGAGCGCCTTGCTCTTCTGATCCAACGCTACAGTCAGCCTGCTGTCACAGTTCAGACTGGGACTGGAAAAAATAAATAAAATAAAGCTTTTACTCAATTAATGGATTAATCGCTTTTTATTATTTATTTAGCATCTAAAGTCGATCGCTTATGGTACAACGTGATTTATAAAGCAACTAATCAATTTTAATTGATTTGTTGTTTCAGTTTTAGTTTGAAACAAGTAAAATTAACTTTTTTTTAAATGCAAACTCTCAGATCGTCATTTTTATATAGAGGACAACTGAATTTCAGTATTTTTTTAATATCTGTGAATCCTGTACGTGTAACTAGCATAGTTGGCCTACCCCAAGGATAAATATGGCTTCCCCAGCCGTGTTTGTTTGTTTCATACGCAGGATCGATGACGATATTGTTGGGCAAAGATGAATTTATTAGCAATGTTTACTCCAAGAAAGTAAAATGTCTGACAAAGGAAATTGCTAAAATGTGATTGGTTCAAGTGGACTGAAAACAAGAGGAAGAGAAAGTTAGAAATGAAATCAACACTGTCAGCCTTGCTTTTTTTTATATACATTTTTTTTACTTCCGTTACGAGGAAATATTAGTTGAAGGTAGTCGACATCATGAAACGTTTCTCGGTCGCTCAAACAAATCTAACCCACGCCGTGTTTTCTGTTTCCTCCCCTCCTCTGCCTGCGTTCGTGGTCTTCAGTTCTGCTGGCTCAGCCCGTTGAGAATGAATGCATGGAGGGTCTGACGTTGAAGATCACCGATTTTGGCCTGGCCAGAGAGTGGCACAAGACCACGAAGATGAGCACGGCGGGCACGTACGCGTGGATGGCCCCGGAGGTCATCAAGTCCTCCACCTTCTCCAAAGGCAGTGACGTTTGGAGGTGAGTGCAGTTAAAGCCGTGGGTCGAAGTTAGGGTTTTGGTTTTGAAGCATTCGAACCATTGTTTTTTTTTTTTAGAACATGGAATGATAATACAGTATAGAATTTGACTATATGTATATTTTTACCTTACCTTTGTTCTCTTGCTTAACCATCAACAGGCTGCTGGGAGAATTCTTGAAATTTGACCTTTCGTCTTGTCAGAAATGGTGATTTTTCTCATAGACCGCACCTCTAACAATAGTCTTATCAAGTTTCCATATGGTTGATGCAGGAGCCATTTAATGTAAGCCTGATAATTGGAAGACTGTTTGATTGGTTTTAAGCCCTAAAACCCAATTTTAACGAGGGAGGCGCTGATACAAAAACAAACAAAGCAAAGATATCCCACATTAATATTTCTGTCGTCTCCGATAATCGATTTTAACTGATGTATACATTATAAGTGTGAAGAAATGACCCCACCGCCTGGATTGCTTCCCAGCTTTAGTGACGTATACTCCCCAACTCCCCCGCTACCTCAACACATGACCAAACTAGTACCACATGATTGCAGTGTTGCAATACAACTTTTTCCCTTCCGATATGGTACAGATATTTTAGTTTTCAGTATTGCCCAATACCGATATTGACCCTATATGATATCGGCATGAATCGTTTTTGTAATTGCTGTTGTAATGTGAAACGTTAGTGAGGACTTAAGTCAGGGGTGGGCAACTCCGATCCTACAAATTTTCAAAGTAGCCCTGATCCACCGCACCTGAATCAGATGGATGAAGCACCTCCCCAGTGTAAGTCAAGTTCACTGTAGTCCTGTTAATGACCTGATTACTTGACTCAAATGTGTTGAAGTAGAGACGCCCTCGAGGACCCGAAATTGCCCACCTCTGCCTTAAGTAATATTTGTCTCACAGGTAACTGTAGTTCACAATAACCAACTTCGCTCCTACTCATTGCTACTTGTTAGCAAACACTCAACAGTGTGATCATGTGGACTCTGAATGCTGGATACTAGCTGATTAATATAAATGCTGGAAAAGGACTGCTTTGGTTTTAGTGCCGATATAAGCCAATATTTTCTTTTGGGTCCACTGTTCTGTTTCTGCATGTATGTTCGTCCTTTCTCTCAATCTTTTGGTGTAGTTTATACATTTTTGGCTCTAGAAGAAAAAAAAAAGTTATATTTCTGACTGGAACATGTTAGGATAGCTGTTTTATTTATTGGCTGCAAATGTCATCGGATCACCAAGAGACTGATTAGCTTGAATTAGGAATGCACCGATATGAAAATATGGGTCGATACCTAAACTCAATATCAATGATTGTGCTGATTACTATATATATATATGAAACGCAAACAGTTACAGGAAGGAAATACATACAAGTTATTGATTTTGACCCAAATATTGAGCTAATGCCAACATCAGTCGGTTCCAATGTAATTATGTTGGTGATGATGTTATATGCTGAATCCCTAGGTCAAAAAAAGGCTGTTGGAAACTATTGGCAAAAGGAAATATGATGATTAATAAAACAAAGTACCAGAGCTGTATATATGAAGAATTAATGTTATTGTAGATATTGTTTATGAAGTTCTAGGCGGAGATGCAGTAAATATCGATCTTAACATCGGTACCGGTCGAAAAATACAACTAAAAAGGGTGATGTGGTTTTTTTCCCGGGTTGCCGTTTCGGAAGGGGGGAGTGGCCATGTGGTTTTTGTTTGGTCGTGTGACAGTCGTAGTGATGCAGGGCGGCGTTGTGGGACGTTTAACTAAAGAGAGAAAAAATCAGCTGCTGGGGTCGTTTTTCATAAATCAGTGCATCTGTAGTCATAGGTCCCCTTAGATGAAAGAAATTGGTTGCTCCATATTTTATTTAAGAATAAAAATTTTCTTCAGTTTTTAAATTTTTATGATTTTATCTTGACAAAATGTAAAAAAGAATGTAAAAAAAATCTGTAAAATGAAAAAGACTTCAATGCTTTTGCAAGTCACATCCTAGCGTGTGCTAACTTCAGAGCTTGGCAGAGGTTTCTGTTTGTGTGCTGTTGCGCAATCATCCGTATAACCAGCTGGGTTGCCGGTTTGAGGGAAAACAAAAAGAGACCGTAATTGTGAACCTGTTGATGAGGCGAAGGAGAGGCGGCGTGATGGATCGCAGCAAGGCCGCTGTGACCATGTGACGGCGTTCCCTTCAAAGAGCTGCTCTGTGCTTTGTTGTGAGACATGTGTAAGCGCACACTGTCCCATTGTCTTCAGTGTTGACAGAGGAGGAGGCCTCGCTCCAGACCTGACCGCGTCTCTTTTCTGAGAATAGCTGTGTGTGCGTGCGTGCGTGCGTGCGTGCGTGCGTGTGGAGAAAGTACATCGGCACACGTTAACAGGAATTCCCAATGATTGTGGTTTTAGGATTTATAATAACGAGTGGCGTTTTAGAACCGAAACCCGGTAATCCTAAATCGATGACTCACTCTCAGATTAAAGCTGCTACTTTCACACACTTTGCTTTAATTGTAATCCTTTGGGAAAAGGGAACTTTTCATCCTCCGCGTTCCCACGGAGCATTAATGAGATGCACTCTTAAGAACGTTTCTCATATTTCTAACAACGTCTTTTACCTTTTCTAGTTCCCAGATGGCTTCTCTGGTGTTTCTTTCTGCTTCTCGCATCGAGCACAAACGGGGCGAGACGAAGGCCAAACCTTCCTACTTATATTCTTTCTCACATGTCCTCGGCTGCTTGTCTGAGCAGGGTTTTTCCTGCGCAGTCACAGCGCGTGGAAGTTGTAATTAACGGCCTAAATAAAAAACAAACCAAAAGGCGGTGTCCCGTCGCTCGGAGCTCAGCGGGCCTCCGAAGCGAACTCGGTCAGGGCCAGGCGGCGGCTAATTGGCGGTGTGGGCGATCCAAGACCTTCGCCCCTCTTCCATCTTCTGAAGACACAAGTCTGAAGCCTTTGTTTCTTTGCAGACCTTGGGTAGAAAAAAAAACCTTCCATTGCATCAGTTTGTCACCACTGTGTGAATCACAGGTACATCGAGTCCACGATGATATCCAGGTTAAAACGGGTAAGGTGATAAACTCCAGTCTCCATTTCACCAACATTGGCTGCAAGTTTCAGAAGTTTTCAAACTCGTAGTTCAAACTTTTTAAATCCCACCCTCTTAATGATCACCTGGTTTTAATATACAGGGTGCATGGTTATCCAATCATACCACTGCATCAGTATGGGTTCCTAATCATACTATATAGATCATAAAAATACACTGCATATGCCTACTACTAAGTTTTATAAATGCCTGAAGATACAGTAACGCATTCATTTGATGAATCATTTGTGACTTCTTTGTGCATGACGCGGCTGCTCCATCATAAGGAGCGCTGTTTGCGTGGAGGAGCGCTAGGCCTGTCGGTTTTCTCCATCTCGTCTTTCGCCAGTTTCTCTCCTAAGAAGGAAGCGCCGTAGCCGTCCCAGTAGGAGTCGAGTTACAGACGCCAGGCTCCTCCCACTCGTGTTTGCCGTGGACTACAACTCGGCTTCCTGTGTAAAGCGACAGTGTCTGACGGGTCACAGACCTTCCTGTTGGGCTGGATTTGTTGCCGAGCGGGATTTTCCAAGGACTCGTTTTACTTTTTCTCATCGGGCTTTATTTAGATGTGCTAAACCAGGGCGGTACGGTTAGGTGTGTTGGCTTGCAGCAAAAATAGAAATAAAAAGAATAATAAGGGGACAAATTTGTACAGAGAATTTGTATACATTACTCATTTAACCTTTAATAAAACTCCGATTTTAAATCTTCGGAGGTTAACAATTATGCCAGCGCACAGGGAAATACAACTATATCATAATCCTGTCAAAAGTCTTCCTACCTCATGAATATGTTCACATTTTGTCATCATAATTACAAGCATCAGTGTGTTTTATAAAAGTTTAACATGATAAGAAAACCAATAGGAGTGTATAAATGAATTGATAGAAAAATGAAAAAATATCTGATAAGTGTGACACACAGTTTTATTATCTGCCAATGAGTTAATTTGGCTTTAAAGTGATTAAATGCGAGAGGATTCAAATGGTGTAAACGGTTTAGTGTGGTAGTGTTTGCATCAATTATGCTTTTTCTTTGGTTCTGTATGACATTAGGTGACCCTATTATGGAGAGGGAAGAGTGCCAAATAGCAGTAAATAACTGGGCAAGTAATTATTTCAATATTTATACAGTTACTTCCACACTTCTAGGGAAAATATTGACACACATTCATAGCAAACCTGTAGGAAGGAATCTTCAGTTGCTGTCTGAACTCTCCGTATGTTATCAGGTGCAAAATTAGGCTTCACGAACTTGCTGCTCTATCGATTTTCATTCATATTAAATTCTTGCATAAAATGATAAACACTCAACTCAGTGCAGTTTATTTTTGTAGAGCGAGTTCACAGCACGCGTCATTCCAGTCAGAAATACTTTCCACTTACTTTATCCCAGTTATCTAAGAATGCATCAAGCCTGTCTATTATTACTAAAATCCGTTTAGAAGCTTTTCTTTCTGAGGAAACCCGGCAGATTCCATCGAGCCGTTGACTTGCAGCGTTCAGTCAACCCGGACCAGCAGAGATGGTAGATGAAAGCTTGTGTTGATCGCAAACAGGCAACTCTTAAAAACCTAAGTTTGAGGATCTTTTGAATGACAATCTGTGATATTCCCGAGATGTTCAGTTTCCTTTCTCCACGCTTTGTGCTGACCGTGCTGCTTCTGTTTGTCTCATTTCCACCTCCAGCTACGGCGTCCTGCTGTGGGAGCTGCTAACAGGGGAGGCCCCCTACAGAGGAATCGATGGTCTAGCCGTCGCCTACGGAGTCGCCGTCAACAAGCTCACGCTGCCCATCCCCTCCACCTGCCCTGAACCCTTCGCTCAGCTCATGTCAGGTGGGGGTTTTTAAAAATTGGATTTCTTCTTTGAAACAGAGAAACCAGATTCATCTGGGGGGTTATAAGGATAAGAGGAACTGTGTTGTTGTGGGTCTACCTTGCGCAATAGGTTTGTTTTCTTTAAAAAACATAAAAACTGAATTCCTTGATAAAATGTGTCATTATTTTGGCCCCCAGATGATTATTTAATAAAAGTTTTTGTTTTGGATCAGCTTATGCTGCCCCCCCATGGCAGGTTAATTGGGCGAAACCGTCTCAATAAGAGGTCAGCTCATCTGTGGAGTCTGCTGCCATAAGCGCCTGGAAACGCGTGTAAATAAAAGTCACAGGCGTCGCGAGATATTCATTAAGCCTTCTCTGGCGCTTAAACATTCCCCTGAATGAGTCATTCGGTCCAATTTAGGCAGTAAAATCAGCTCTGACGCCTTCTCGAGTGTTACGGACAATGAGCGAGCGACTTCCTCGTTTCGGGATGAAAAGAAGTGAAACTGCAATGGGGAACGACTGATTCAGTGGCACTGCTTTCACCGTCTTAAGGAAACGGATGCTTGAGCGAAGATTAATCTGATAAAAATCTGTGTTCCGTTATCTTTTCAGCATTAATTATAAATGGGGCACGTTATCGCCGATGACATGTTGTATTGCGTGTGTCTGTGTGACAGAATGCTGGGACCAGGACCCCCATCGAAGACCCGACTTCGGCTCCATCTTGACGCAGCTCACCGCTCTGGAGCAGCAGGTGAAGGAAGAGATGCCTCAGGAATCTTTCCACTCGCTGCAGGACGACTGGAAGCTGGAGATCCAGGACATGTTTGACGAGCTGCGGGCCAAGGAAAAGGTAAGAGGCGTGCGCACGTCTTCGGTTAGCACGTCGCTATTCACCGCACGGCGAAAAAGCTAAAAGCTCCGTCTGTCTGCTAATCAGTGAAGAGTCAAAGTAATGTTTCACCTTGTTCCTCACAAGCAAGTCTTGTTTGCTTTCTAAAGTGTGGGTTCAACTTACAGGCAACAAAGGTAACACAGCCCTGTCTGTTCCTGCACACTGCCCGCCAGCTGGGTGAAACAATGTTACTACAGTTATTAAGAGTAGGACAAAATTGGCTTGTTGAAGATAATTCCAGTGGAACCACCAGACCTCTCCTATTGACCCTATTTTAAAGCTAAAAGCGTCACGTCTGCTCTACCTCAGCAACATGCTTGTGATAGCTCACATGTTATTTTAAAACGTTCTAGCTAACCTGAGAAGTTAGCTGTTTAGAGCGTAATTAACCTTTGAATATTTAGCTGATTTTAGCCTACAGATTCCTGTTTGCATACTAAATAAACTGATTTTAATGCCAGTGAACAAGCTAGGAATAGCCCACATGCTAAATATAGCATTTAAGCTATTTTAGCGATAAGCTATTAGGAGTACGGTAGAATTTAAACAAAGGCAATTTTTATTTTAAAGTCCAACCTTCGAAACAACAAAAACTGTTTACAAGTAACGTTTATAACGCCGAACTTTGAACGGGGAACTTTTGTATAGACTCTTACTCCACTGCCTTTTATGTAAGCAGTTTAGATGTACAGAGCCATCTAGTGTTCAAAATAGACACTGCACCTAAAATAAAGGACGTTCTTCAAGGCCCAAAAGTCTACAGATGCCTGCTTCAGTTCGGTGTAACCTGGTTCGTTAATCCATAGATGAATAAATGATCTTCAGCATCAGGTCCCCACTTCTTACAAGTTAAGGAGTTCAAATTTACCTAGAAAGTAAATATCCAAAAATTATATCTAACACAGCTAAAACTGAATGTATTTATCAGGGTTCTCCAAAGCTTAGTCCAGATGTGGGTTTCATCATTTGGAAGAATTGCCGTTGGTTTAACACAGCAAGAGCTTTAGAAGACTGACCCATGTCTTCTTCTTGTTGTTGAGCTTTGACAACAAAATAAAAATCTTCCTGGCCAAAAAGGAAAACCATAAACTGTATTTCCATTTTGGACCCACAAAGCCCTACGGGAGTCTTTCTTTTAGCTGTCAGCACAGAAATGGCGGCCATATTACAGTTTGCATATCAAAAACAATAATTCATATATATTCATATATATTTTTCATTCTGTACTCAACCTTTGTAAAATATCCCACACTTTTCTCAAGAGTGTTTGGCATTTGTTGTACCTCGGATTAGAAAACATGGTCTTTGTGCAACCTCTCCGGCCGCCATGTCACAGGCCTCCTCGCCTTGGACATTTACTGGCGCGCGTATTTCTGCTCCCCTGGGCTGGCGTTTCAACCCTGTCAAACTAAAAGCACAGCTTTTGGTTCGGGCCGGTAATGTTGCCTCTGGATATATTGAAGGCGGTAAAGCTGCTGTTGATTGTGAGCACAGCTTTGTTTCTCGGAAAACAGTTCAGAAGGAGATTTAAAAGCGTTATTCTTTTGTTTCCCGTAATCTGAGGAGTACAACCGATGGAAGGACAGCGAAAAGATGGACAATTCAAAGTAGCTCTGTGGTTTAAGTGGAGGAAATGTGTAGATGTACATCCTTATTCCATAAAGTAAATCTCCATAAACTGAATGTGGAGTAAACAGAAACCTCTTCTGATTGTGCATCATTCATTCAGCCCTCTTTAAAATGATGCCCCCAAAATCAAATCCATTGTGGCCAACCTATGATCCTGTTAATCAACATGTCGGCTGTGAGCACTCTTCTAAACATGCTCAAATTAGCACGCCAGTCATGGCTTTTCCCGGCTTTTCCCACTTATAAAAATCCATTAAGGGGGAAAAGAAGCAACTCTGTTCAATACCACTCTAAAAAAAACAAAGCAAGAATCCATTAAAGAAATGGAACGACTATTCTATGTTTAAGATGTTACAACAAGGCATTGTATCCAAGACTTTCCTTTTTTTTTTCTCAAACAAAAGAAGAGGTTTAAAAGGCTTCAAAATGTCCTCCGAAGTGTGAGACCCTGTGTAAGTTCAAATATGAATTATACCACAGGTTATATAGTATGGAAGACTGGCCAATCCTTTTAGAGCCTCTATGGAACGGCCATTAATGATAGAATGGCCTAGTCAAAGTTCAGGCGGATGTGGATTTATAATTTCTATCACTACATCTTGTCACTACTCTAAGCAAAATTCCAAATGTGACAACGATCAGAAATGAAGCTCTTGGAAAAACATACCCAGTCTAAAGAGGCTTCTGTAGAAATCTATGATCCGCAGGTACGCCTTTTTGTTTTTGGTTAGTTAAGCGAAAATAAATCTCATTTAGAGCCACAACTGTTGAATAAAAACATTTGCCTAAAAGAAGACGTTGGGACATTTTTGTTTTGTGTGTGTTATGGGATCTTATTTGTGGACAATTAAGTCATTTTGTAAAATTTATCACAGGATTAGCAATCCAATAAAACTCACAGGTGGTTTAAACCTTAATCTGACTAAGAATCTGTGCTAAGACTTTACAAATTTTGAGGTTCTTTCGTTGGTGTATCGCATAAGATCCCAGATAAATGGCTTTTCTAAAGCGTATGAGTCTGTTAGCCAAGTGCTTGGTGACCTGCTCCGCAGAATGAATCTAATGATCCGGGTCCGTCCGTCCTCCCTCCCACCAGGAGCTGCGGTGCCGAGAGGAGGAGCTGAAGCGCGCGGCCCTGGAGCAGAAGTCCCACGAGGAGTTCCTGCGGCAGCGCGAGCAGCAGCTGGCCCAGTGGGAGCAGGACGTCTTCGAGCGCGAGCTCAGCCTCCTCATCCTCCACCTGAACCAGAACCAGGAGAAGCCCAACGTCAAGAAGCGCAAGGGCACGTTCAAGAAGCACAAGCTCAAGAGCAAGAACGGGGAGAAGATCAGCATGCCGCAAGGTACCGAGTCCGCCGCAAATGAGAAATCATTTTGCTGCCAAGCGTCTTTAAACGTTCCTCCTCTGAAGCGTGGGGTTACGACAACAACTGTCTGACCCCTATGAGCAACAGTTTTCTCCCCCCAGCTCACCTGACTGCTTTAACCCAAGTCTGCAGAGACACACAGCCAGCAGCGCCTCCCAGCCGGCTTAGTCCGGGCCTATTTTTGAGCCGAGCGAGCGTGTGTGCTGTCCGCGTGCGACTGTCGCTGCGTTTGTGTGCTGTTTGTGGTCAGGCCTTTCCCAGCAGCAGCGGGGCGGCGATGCGGTGCTGGCAGTGGGCGTTGATGAGAGGGAAGCGGGAGGCAACCGCGCCTCGACGCTTCCTGTCCACAGACATCCTCCCCTCTCTTACTCTCTCGCTTCAAGTCTATAATATATATATATATATATATATAGACTCTTTTTGTTCTCGAAAATCACAGCGACAATGTTTTAAGGACAGATGAAGCCGTCTGCGGGTCGATTTTAAAGTTTATGAGCAATAGGAGCCGATGTATTATTACAAGATCAAAACAATAGAAAGGAAGCTTAAAAAAAAAAAAAAGGAAAGTTGCATGTGCAATAATATCAGATTTGTACATGATTCTAATTTTTGAGTATTTTGAATGTATCAACAACAAAACAAACCTCCTTAAAAATATGGTGCTACAGAAAAACAAATGTCTTAACAAGCGGTTTTGTGATATTCGCAGATTTCATCCATAAAATTACAGTGCAGGCCTCCCCAGGCCTGGAAAAGAGGAGGAACTCTCCAGATCTGGGCTCGGGCTCCTCGCCTTCCTTCGGCCCGCGCTTTCGTGCAATCCAACGTGAGTATGGTGTGCAGACGCAGCTCCACCTCCTCTCGTGTTGTCTTAAACGCACGTTTTTTTTTCCCTGTGCGCTCTCTGCTCGGCCTCTCTCACACACCCTTTTCCCTTTTCTATAGTCTGATCCAGTCCAAATATTGACTTGACTTCCTCTGAGCTGCTCAGCAATTTTGTTTTTTCCTCTCCCCCACCACAACTGTAGACCACCTCTGTTCCTCCTGGCTGCGGTTGCTACAGTTCACCAGGAGGGGGAGCCATTCCGCCATGCTTTTCAGGCAGATGCAGTTTTATATACATGCTCCCTGTAGCAAAGGAATAAAAAGTCGGAGGGGAATAATTCAGTGGGAAGCGTTGCATGTACAGTAATCCTTCTAGTCGGGTTCTTCAGACACTTGTCGTTTGGTTTTTGCCGAAAAGATTCTCGAAAAATGGGAACATATCACAAAAATAGACATCAGAAGAAGTACATTTCAAAAAAGACATTTTTTCTTTCTTTATTGCGGGGTACAATAAATGTACTTGTACAGTATAAATACTATTGGTAACTATCTTTAAAATGGCAAAACTAAAATGTAACCAATGGGCAAATTATTAGTAAATAATTCTTTCCTATTAGTGCTTATATTTGACCTGTTCCCCCTTCAGGCTTAATAATCGTTGACGAACAGCAAACTTACATCGTCGTCGTTCTTTTCTTTAAAACAACTATGGAGAACAGCAGAAACTAAAGTCAAATACTAATAATGCTTAAATTTGTGTTTTGCCATGTATTCAAACCAATCAATCAAACCAAAAGTACTTAATTTACCCAAATGAGAAATTAGATGAAATAATTTCGCTATGGGATAACTTTCTTATTTTATGCTCATACCTTCCTGTGGTGAAGATTTGGACAGATCTAACAAATGATGATAATAATAAAAAAGTTTTTATAGTCCATGTTTGACACGTTGGAGGCGGGGCTTTCATCAAAGGTTGACGCAAGATTGTTTGTCGTCGATGCCTTTGAAGAAAACTCCACAAAAAGCAATAAACAAAAACCACGACACAAAAAATAACAATCAGAAAAGTGTGGCAAAATAGTTTTGGGCAAAAAATACGACAAACTGGGAAAACAAAGGCTCAACTCTTTTTGTTAAATGTCATTTTTGAATAGATTAGACCAAATATCTACTCGTGAATTATGTTCTTTGCTTGCAGTGACAGTTTTTCCTACAAATTTACTAAAGTCATTTAAATAAAAGCACTAATTTGAAGGAAAAAGACAAATATACAAATTCCTCTCTAACTGATCTAACAGATCTGCCTTAATGATTAATAAGTGGTAGGATTTCTTTTTTTTCCAATTTCCAAAATGACTCTTTAATGGCCGTTACCAAGCAATGAGTGGGGCTGTCATTAAAATATGTTTAGTAGATATTATTTTCGCCCTCTTAAAAGGGGAGTGCTACTTTATATTGTTTGAAAGAGCCGGAGTGACTTGGATTGCTTGGCTCAGATCAGTTTCTTTGTCAAATCATCTGACAAACGAGATAAGAGGAAACGGATCGAGGCTTTTTTTGGGGCTTCAGTTTCTATTTGCAAGTTTCTTTTTCCGAGCGCGTCCCTCCAGCGCATCTCAAGTTATGGCAAAGAAAAACAATCAGGTTAAGAGTTTCTGACAAGAGGACAGAAAAGAAAACAAACCTCTAATGCATTTAAAAAACGGGGGTAATAACTATAACAACTGTGAACCTGCAGCCCGATCGTGAAACTAAAACGTCGACATTCCATCCAAACTGGGAATGATTTATATGAATGAAATAGTTTGTTTATTAACTGTTTCCATTTATGCTGCACAAACAAAATGAAACTACATTTTGGTCAAACCGCTGCGGCTGCTGTATGTAAATGTGCAACTGGCTCGCTTGGTATGAAGGATTGCTTTAGGTTTTAGTCTTTTAATAAGCACACTAAAGAAATTCTTTTGATTGGTTTCACTTAGTAGGATTAATTGAACTTGGAAGGTCCCTCCAGCAGGTCCTTGCATGGCAGTGT
The DNA here is from genome assembly GCA_032876305.1 of Orestias chungarensis. Taxonomy (NCBI): domain Eukaryota; kingdom Metazoa; phylum Chordata; class Actinopteri; order Cyprinodontiformes; family Cyprinodontidae; genus Orestias; species Orestias chungarensis. The sequence continues at coordinate 517,015 of JAVLVB010000332.1, forward strand.
ATTATTTTGTTGTTCTTATGCGCCAATAATAACCCTTCAGTCATATTATCAGAGATATTATCGCCTTCTTCACAAAGGGCGACTAAGGAGTTGAGGAACAGCAGATGATTTAGTTTCCGGCGTTGTCGAAGATGGGTTCTTTTTCCTGTTTTATGTCACGCTTGTCAACATAAGGGGACAAAACAATTGTTAAGGTGATCGTAAAAACTGTTACGTTAATGAGTGTCCTTTAAAAGCACCATAAGATTTTACAATAACTTTACTCAGGACTATGAATTTAAGATTTCAATCATTAAATCATGTTCAAATGAATCAACTATCGTAATAAATATGAACAACGACTGATTTTGACAAACAGGCTTTTCTCTCTCTTTTTACATAAAGAGCTACAGTTTAACTAAACCGCACAATTAAATATTAAATTACAATTGTTAACCCGATAATGTCCAGCCCTGGTTAAAATGCGTAATAAAGAAGAACAAGGACATGCAAGGACAGAGAATTCATTTTAAAGACCAGGAATCTGGTCATTGTGGTTCACTATCAGGAAGAAGAAATAATGCATCCTAACAAAATACGTAACTATACGTTCCAGCTTAAACGTTGGCTTGGTGAAGACTTTAGTGATGATTCAAGCACTGATTTAGAGAAATACAGCCCTGAAGACAAATAACACTGCATTTGTGATGGGATTCATTCAGTCATGATGCATATTTCTGTTTCATACCTTCACGGCAATCGGACCCTGAAATATGATATTTACACCCTGATCACCAAAACGTACTTTAAATGCTAGAAATGTCTTGTAAAATGTCAAAGGCCAGCTCGCCGTCGCCATCTGCTGGAGTAAACCGGGAACCCCAGGACTTCACGCCTTCGTAGTTGTGACAGAGAGACTCTGGCTTTTACATCCTCCATGTTACTAATGCTGTTCATTTCATTTTGATCTCCTCCGTTTCCCCTCTCTCTCACTCTCTAGTCAGTCCCAGCGACAGCAGCAGGACGTTTGGTCTGACCCCGGTCCGCCCTCTGGAGACGCCGTCTCACAAGCAATCCAACGGGGACCTGCGGTTGAATCCACACTGGAGGCCTCAGAGCCCAAAGAGTCCCAAAAGCCCTAAAGTTCTGCGACTGAGTCCCCAGGAAAGCAGGTACGCCTCGAACCACCAACCGTCTCATTAGGTTTGCTGCTGCCGATGTTAATACATAAAAGATTTAGGGTTATATTAGTTATGGGGTATTCCATCGATTATTCTAACAGTTCTACCAGATACAAAGATCCGTTTTCATTTGACATAAACATAGACTTATTTTAACTTATTTTATGCAATAAACCAAATAAATAAAATAGGAAAATTACCGTATACTTCAATGCTTCATCCTTCGTAGTGCTGAATGCATTTGCGGCACTACGGCTAATAGCAGCTTTTTGTATTTTAATTTTTTTACTTCACAAGATTTGAAAACTATAACATATTTACAAACAAAGACGATTTTTCACCGTAAAACACAATGTTTTACACTTTTCGTACCGTCTTTAGCTTGATTACTGTTTAAGGTGTTTTGTTTTTTCAGAAAATAGCTTATCTTAGAGTCTGGAATCTGCAGCTGACTATAATTCCCTTCCTGAATTGGTTGATCATTATTGCAGTAATAGATTGCTCATGATTTCGCCGATCAATTGTTTCAGCCTGACATTACACATTTCGGTCAAAGGCAAAACAGTTGTAGAATCGTCGCACTACTTCTGATTTGTGCTGTTTGTGGATTTTAGTTCATGGTTTTGTCTGAGGCGACGGACTATCCGGTCAGGTAGTCCCTCTGGTTTTTGTTACGATTCCTAACCATGGTGACGAGGATTAGCTGGTTAGCATCTGAAAAACGAAGACAGACAGTAATACCTGAGCTCCAAGCACAAACCCTAGGAGAGATAAAAAGGAGGGCTTCATTTTTGTTGACAGATGGATCCTATCCCCAACTCTAGTCTTCTTGCCTTTAGTTTTTCTAACTATAAGGCCAAACATAGATTTAAAGAGGAAAGGCAAAAGCAAACGAGATGGATTAGCAATGCCGGACACCATCCAGGGCATAAAACTGTTGGCTAATGTGTCTGACATGCAATATATTTTTGAGTCTGTTATACAACACTCTTCAGTCAGAGGTCTATAGGATTTTGTTGCAAGACTGACTGCTACTGGAGTCTGTTTAAAAATGCAGAAATGATCAGTTATGCCAAAATTGACTTAATCTTTAAGATAAAACAGCACATTTTTCATACACATACAATAAAATGATAGTAACTCGGACGATGCCTCCTTATATCGTACCCCCGCACACAGCATGGTAACGTACACGTTCTAATCGAAACGCTCATTACTTCCAGTTTATCGATGAGGGCCAAACTGCTGGGCTCAGACAGCAACGAGAACGGAGACGCCATGGATGACTTTGAGGAGTACCGGCCCACCACGCCGATCCCGGCCTCCACTCAAAATGGTACGGCGCTGAGATTCTCGCGAGTCTCCGAGTGTGAATTAGAAACAGAAGCTGAGTCATTATTCTCATTACTCTCCGTCTTGTGTTGCAGGCTCCTCGTCGAAGGACAGCCTCCGGCTTCCCCCCTCTCAGGGAGACTCTGGCAGCGAGGAGGGCGGTTACTCCCCGGCCGGCTCCCCCATGCCCGAGAGGGGTTTTCTCGGCGGCATGATCAAGAACACGCACCGCGCGCTGCTGGGCTGCGGCTCCCTCCTGGCCTCCGTGGCGCTCAGCCGAGGCTTGGACGTTCCCCCCAGGGTGCCCCCTCGAACTAATCCTCCGTCGTGGGAGGAGCGTGCCTCCTTTGAACTTCAGATCTCTCTCCCGAGGCCCCTGTTAACGGACCCCCCCGTTGTCGACGACCTCATCACCTTCTCCACCTCTGAGCCGCTCCCCAGACCCCTGTTGGATTTAGCCCTGCAGTACCAGGAGCTGAAACCTTTGCCCCTGACGCCGCCCCCCCCGAATCCCCGCGAGAGATCCGGCCCCCGGACGCCAAAGACACACCTCGTCCCGCCGAGTCCGGGGACCCCGCTGCAGCAGGACGTCGCCACCCCGGGCGACTGGACCGCCAGCTCCGGTTCTAGCAACGGAGAGCTGAGCAGCGAGGGCTGGGAGTTCAGACCCGACAGCAGACGGCGGTCCAGCTACGGCCTGAACGCGTCTCACCTAGGTCAGTGTTTTCTCTTCTCATAATAAACAGAAAATAAAAACACACCAAAAAACGACAATGCATGAACACAAACTAAAGTTTTCTATATTTTTCTAAATCTCTGTGCAATATTTCTCTGCTATCAATATTTAAGTAGTCTTGACTTAAAACAAGTTCTGATATTTTGCTTAGAAAAAGTTTCTCTTAAGTTAGTTTTGTCCCGTTTAAACTGTAATAAGATGTTTGCTCTAAAAAGTAGACTTGTTGGAAGTCGGTCGAAGAGATATCGTCGGGTAATTACGTTCTACTTCTTCTCTTTTAATTCCCACTAGTGTCTCTTCTTATTGGAAGTGCCGTTGTAAATCGGCAGAGGGCTTCTTTCCCAGATTGGGGTTTGGATTTGGTTTTAATGAAGCGCCGCGATTCATCTGCAGTCGGCGGCTTTAACCTTCTGTACCTCCGCAGAATACCAATGTTCCCACACGGCTCCCTCCCCAGATCTACCATTGTCTTTTTTTTTAGAAAGAACATAATTTTATTTTTTTTAACAGCACAGGGGATACTTGATTGCTGCAGGAGCTTTTTCATTCGCATCAAAGCTCCTCCGCAGCCATTTGCATATCTCAGGTAACAGCCGGCCGTCGCTGTTCCTGACTGCTAACGCTCTCTAAGCAGCGCTATCATCCCAGGTATTTATTTATTTAGCCGTTTTCACTCTACCGAAATTGAGGTTTTATCCCTCGACTAGCAAGACGACGAGTGCGCCACACTGGACAGAATCGAGGCAAATTCAAAGCTGCTTATCTGCCGTCTGTCTGCTGGATCACCGAGCGAGTTCGTTTGGGCTTTGCTTATAAACGGGCTGGAGCTGCAGAAGTGTTCATGTTACACACCTGATGGTGTTGTTGTTTGCATTTCGCGACGGCGCAGCTCCTCTGTTTGCTTCGGGTTTCAAATCGACACAAACCGGTTAACAAATGTGGAGCTGGAGGAACATAATGGAGGATTCTCACATGTTGTTTCCCAGCCAGAAGCAAAAAAAGTGTTGTATGAGTTTGTCTTCAGCTTCTCTGGTACTGATATCTAATATCGACCACGAAAAAATCTGATTTTCTTGGTCCGCATCTGAAATCTCAAAGACAAGAGAATTGTTCCAGTATATGATCCGTGCCACCATTTCTGTCCTGCAGCTTAGACGGTGATAGTTTTGCACCGCAGGATTGTGGGATTTTATATTTACATGGCATCAGAACTTATTAAGGAAATATTTTTTATATAGGATATCAGTAAATATCAGTTATTGGATGCTGTGATTGTCCAAATCCGTCATATCTGAGTTTTAGTATTCAGAACAATTAAAATAAAAGTAAAGCACTCCAAACAGTCCTTTACGATTGACTTGATTACATTTAGATATAATGTGCAGCCTTAATCATCGTTGTGCTCGTTTTTGTTTATTCAGTCAAAAGGATAAGGCCAATATCAGCAAATATCGGTTACGGGACATTGCAGAAGTTTTAGGGTTGGATATTAAAATCAGCCCAAATTTCTACATCGGTGAACATCTGTCAACTTAGTCCAGTCAAATACATTTTTTGTACTTTAACACTTTTAGTTCTCTGGATGCTTAGGGGGATTGGCGAACGTCCTACTCAGCACACCACGATGCTGCCAACACCATGTTTCACTGTGAAGATGGTGTAAATCAGAGTGATGTGAACTGGTAGTTTTCTGTCATCCATGGCGATTTTGCATGACGGTCACGAATGTCGATTCTGGTAAAAAGTTATTATAGTTAACTAAAAGAAAAAACCTGAAATCAATAGTAATTAACGAGGGAAAAAATCAAAACTAACGGGACCCATATCATGTGTTTATAAAACTAACAAAAACGGTGAATTTATCAATGAATTTATCAATATACAACTTTTTTTTGTGTGTCTTTATCAACCTAGTTTTTAGCCTTGCGGATGGAAACCAATGTAGATTTTTTTTTTCTCCACACATTCCAGTTTTAGAGGCACCAAAAAAGCCGTAGTGGCACTTCTGTTCGTTAGCATGCTAGCTCGCAAAATGACGACAGCTTAAATTGCAAGAAGGGCCAAATGTGGACCATCACGTTTATTTGTGAAAAATTTCCTGGGTTGAGTTCTTATTATTTAATGGATTTACACGTTATCACATTACGAAAAACGTAACACATTTAATCTACTCAATGAACGCTTAACAAATTGTGCACACTGTAAAGCTTCATAGAACCGCATCAGTTTTCGTTGCATTTCTGCAGCAGTTCTGAGTCGATTGTTCGTTCGAGAAACTAAAGAAAAACAACATTCACGCTGCGCCATCATCTCACCTAACGCATCACACCTATATCAGGAAAACACAAAACAAAAAGCAGTTAAACAAGTGTGTTTTGGCTGAGCATCCCTGATTTTTACTCCTCGTTGCTCTCGCGCGGCTCCTGATTGATTGCTCGCTCTCGTCAGCTTGAAAAGCTCGGCAGGCTTCGAGGGGGGAGCTGTTGATGTAAATAAAGCCATTTGGCAGACGCCTCACATTTGCAGACGGCAAATGTTCACTCAGGCTGATTCATTCTGAGTTTAATGCTCCTGTCAGCACCAATTTACGCTTTGTCTGCTGCTCTTGCAGCACTGTCAACTAGTTAAACAGCACAATGTTACTCTTAATTGAGACTAATTACGCCAACATTCCTCACTCGTAATTGCTGTTTCTTCCCTTTTTTTTCATGCTTTCATGACGTGCAGCATGATAGATTTTATTGCGCATGGTTTTAAGCAAAGGTCGGATTCAAATGCAAGAGGCCTGAGTTGCAACACTTAACCTGTTAAATCACGATATAGCACGTCTATACAATGCAGATTCTTCAATTTCTGGCTTTAGAGAGTCTTACTGGGCTTTAATGTGATAAACCAACTCAAGGTTGTGGTTAATTGTTACATAAAATGGACAGGTTTTTTCTTGATTTAAAAAATAAATAAAAACATGTTAAATCGTTTTTTCCAGAACCACTTTTTGTTGTTACATTGGCAAGTTTCAGTTCTCTTATTAAGCAAAACGGCTCTAGAGAAGGCCCGCAGCATGACGCTGCCACAATCATGTTTCAAGGTTTTTTATTTATTTATTAACTGAATGTACCTCAGATTTTTCACCTAATTAAAAACTGACGCCAGGCTCCGCCCCCTGGCAGGGCTGCACATTATCTCGAGGTATGGCGAGCTTAGCAATAACTGAGTCTGCTTTCTTCTTCTTGTGATTTAACTGGTGGGTGGTTGGCAAGATTAAATAAAAAATAACTTACTAGATTCCACTAACCTAGTTACCTTTAAAGACAAAATACTCTTCTTGTATATTTCAGCTTATTTGGTACATGTCCCACTGTTGGAGGCTTTCCTGCTTTAAGTATTAGTTAGTAGACGACTTTCCATAGCATCATGCCAACTATACATAGTTATGTTTCAATTCGGGGTTTATTTATTATCAACATGTCCATTTTTGTTGTGCTCTATGTATATGAAACATGTTATCTTATGGGTTTGTTTCGCACGCAGGCCAAAAATTGAACAACTACCTCTTTGCTGTTTTGACTGCAACACGATGACAAACTGATCGGCTTCTTCTGACTTTCTTTTCAACGCTTTAATTTGATTTCTTACCATGTATGATCATATTTGTGTAGTTGGGTTGATCCTTCCTACTCCTCCAAGTTCGCCGCAGGTCTCTTAGATCCAATTTAATCCTTCTCCACCGCTTTGCCCATATTTTCCTGGTTTACAGCACTGGACTATCTTAAAAGGACGTCCTGCTTATCGCAATGGCTCTAAAGATATTCTTAAGATACTATTCCTGCCCTGTGTGATGTTTTAGGAGTGATCGAGTGAGCAGAAAACCTCTTAAAATCGACGTGTGACCAATCAGAGAGCGACACGACGGCAACACAGGCAGAATTTCAAAATATACAGAAAAAAAACTGCTGCTGTGGCGCACCAGAAAATCCAGTCGACATGGATATTGTCTTTCGTTATTTTAGTTTTTTTCTCTGTTAAAAAAAATTCAGTTTCAAGTTAAGTTAAGTTTTTGTTCAAATTATTTTATATATATATTTTTTCCCACTTTGCAATTATGCTTATTAAGCAAAACGGCTCCAGCTCAGATAGATTGGATGGATTTAGGTCTAGAGAAGACCCGCAGCATGACGCTGCCACAATCATGTTTCAAGTCTTTTTACTTTGTTATTTATGCTTACTATTAAATCCAGTAAAATTTAGTGAAGTCTTTTAAGTTTAGCAGTTTCACAGAATTAAAATAAAACAAAAAGATTTATTGAAAAGTACGTTATTGGACATACCAGGTATTTGTTTTGTTGTAGTTCTTGCATAACCAATCTCTGAAATATGGATTTAAAAAAATATATAAAAGGACCAATTATTAACTTAAAAAAATATAACTTCTATGTATTTAAAGTGTTGGAGTAAAAAGTAAAAAATAATAGTGAGAAAGAAGCTGCTGAACAACCATGTGCAGCGATTGGAGTGTGAATGTTTGAACACGTCTGTTAGAGCGGGAGACAGACTTTAGTTTCCATGTTGAAATTACAAAGTTATCGGTTTCTGATCGTGTTTTTTTTATGAATTTCTATTATTTATGGATCCACTGATGGACCCTCGTTTGTTCTTCTTTCTAGTCTTAGATCTCCCGCTATGCCAAGACACACTGGACTTGGAGGACAAGGCTGCTGTCCCCTTTGCTCTCCACCCCAACCCGGCGCCATGGAGCTCTAAAACCTGCCGCCTGGAGGTCAGCGTCATCCCGCGGCCGCGCCCGTCTTCCATCCGGCCCCGGATCGACCCTTGGAGCTTTATCTCCGCGGGCGGCGGAATCTCAGGTGGGGGCCGTACCCCGGTGCGCTCGGACAGCCACCCCCTGGGCTACCAGCCCTCGCCCACCAACCCCTTCACCAGCTGCGACCCGTTCCCCTCTCCGGACTGCGACCCCTTCGCCCTCAAGGCGGACCCCTCGAGCGGCTCCGACGCCGCGTCTCCCTTTGACCCCTTCTCCGCTCCGTTTCCCACCTCCCGCTCCGCGCCGTGCTCGGCCAACGGCTCCCCCACGCTGCCGTCGATCCGCATCGCGCCCCTCCATCAGGCGGAGACGGGCTTTGTGGACCTGCGCTGGCCGGCCTGCGGCAGGCCCCTGGACATCACCAAAGAGAGGGCCAACCCCCGCCGGACACTGGGGCTCAAGCCCTTCAAGTCTCCCACGCAACTCCGAGACGATCAGTTCTGAACCCGCTCCTTCTTTCCCCCTGTCATGGACTACATGGAGCGCAGACTCGGTCCAGGACGTTTCTCACTACTGTTTGTGTTTGTTTGTTTGGATGAAAACCTTCAAACTGAAATCCCACGGAGGACGGGAGCTGCAGGCCTCGCAGTTCTTATTTATACACCAGCGGCGGAAAGCTGACGCAGTGGATTGTGGGATATTTGCCTGCGAACCAATAGCCGGTGCCAGTTTCATGTTTCCCCGCCGTCCCCTTTTGAAGGAGCAGAACACAGGTCAGCAGCCTCGTCTCAAGGTCCCGTCATCCTGCTGGCATCGTCTGCTTTCATCAGGTTTGAAGCATCGCGGCGATGCAGGCGTGGATCAGGCCATTTTTTAAAGCCGCCTCTCTTGCAGACTGTAAGCATACAGGACAATGAAAGAAAATTGGAGTGCCTTTATTCTGTGAAGTGTTAATATAAATATATCTCTCTCTCTCTCTCCAAGTTTCCCTGAACTATTCATCTGCTGCATGAAATTGACCTAAATTTCCAGATCATGTTTAAAAAAACAAACCAGAAAGGTGTGTGAGTGGGCATCTGTGTCTCATTGCAGGAAAAGAAAGCTTCTGTTCAGGTCTCACTCTTTGTTACTTTTATGGGAGAATCCACTGGCTGTAGATATATTCAAGACAAAAAAAAAAAAAACCAACGACCCGGGCGTCGCCCCTCACGGGCAGAAAGCATTCCAGTCACATTCCTCAGGAAGTGCCAGGGATTGGACGGATCCACTCGGCTGGCAGGCGACAGCGTGCAGGAAGCGAGACGGGGGGGGGGAGCCCTCCGCATCCCCTCCTCATGCCAAAGAATGCCGCGCTCGGACAAAAGGTCCTTACAAATAAGCCGTCTTCTGCTCGGTGTAGCGCCAGGCGGAGGCGGCGGGGAGAAAGTTGATGCGAACACAAATCTATTTTATCTAATCTTGGGAGAGAAATTACATTCTGTGTAGAACATGTGAATTGGTTTATGCAGGGACAAAGACTAAATCACACAAATCTATCTGGGTAGGAGAAAATCAACAAGAAGTGGCCTCAAGCCAGCGTAAAATGTTTTTGCAAGTCGAAAGAACTTATTTCACGTAATCAACCCTTTTCTAATGCGCATTTCAACCCGGCAATGCAAACAAGTGCAGAAAAAGTACAGATTTCCAAAGGTAGGTTTGGTAATGGAATCGTCACTGATGTACTAAAAGAGAAACCTATAGATTATAGTTAAAGCTGCAGTAGGTTTTTAAACTCTTCAATATGACTCAGATATTCTGTGAAGCTGCTTTAGTTGTGCTCCCATTGCCATCTGCACACCGCCTCTGATGTAATACAATCAGAGCGGCAGTAGGGAGACCTTTCTCCGGGCTCTGATTGGCTGCTTCTGAGTGTAGTCACGATGCTTTAACACCTCGGATGTTGCTCGGTTTTCCAGAAACACGCCAACTACCTATCATTTGATCCAAGTGCGCTAAGACGTGGAAACATTGAAAGCATGCGAGACTCAAGTCCTCGAGGACCATGTTTAATGGCCACTCTTTTGGTCATTTAAACCAAAAAACTAAAACAAATCGTTTACCAGTCGGTTCAGACCATCTGAATAACTGATTGTGTTTCGTTCTGCTCGGATGCTTCTACTCGCGCCACCATGGATTTGCTGAGCAAATAGCTGAGACGTTTAAGGCCCAGTTAGACGTTAAATTGTAGATTTTTGTTACATTTAATCCAAGTCTATTTGGCTTTTTTGTTTTATTCGTTCCTACTGCTGTTTTGTTTCTGCTGCTTTCCCTCCTCACATCTTGTTTACCTGGTCGTTTTTCCTTTTCTCCTGCCTTCTCTTACCCCCCCCCCCCTTTTTTTTAAAGAGCATTTTCTCATGAATAGCCTTGGCACTGGAGAGCATTCAGCTCCGTAACAGCCATGTTGTGCCCAGAGGAAGGAAGAAATAGTGGCATTTTGTTCCAGGCCAGAGTAGATTTTACTGAGCACTGATTCGTTTCTTTCTTTCTTTTTTGACACATTTTTTTGGCCCAAATAATTTACTGGGCTTTCAAGCAATATTATGTCCAATCCTTCTGCTTCCTAACTCCTAGATGTCGTCTAGCTGATTTAACAAGATTTATACTTTATGACCACCAATTAGGAAGAAACAATCATCCTAGGAATGCTTGTATGTCTGAAGGCAATCAGCCACAAATGGTCACTGAAACGGTCGTTGTGACAATTCCTTCCTAGTCACTGTGTACCCACGAGTGGCATTACATCAAATTTCAATCACGGGCACAATATTAGTATCTGCAATATCTAAGTCCCAAAGGATGCTTCAATAGATTTTTTTGTAAGCTATAATATTTCTGTTATGTGTTCATGCTGCTTATGATGTGTTTGGACATTAGCAGCTACTTACGTAGCTCGCCTAGTTAGGGTTATGTGGTACCGGCCTCTTTCCTACAATCTGCTTTGATAGAGGCTAAAAACATAACATCAGAAGAGTCTTAATCACTATTTGGTAGAAGGGTTCGGGTACTGATTGTTTAAAACGTTTAAAACTTCTACTGCAGCGTAGATTTGAGAAACTTCTTTAACTTCGGCGCATCACCGACCTGACGTAGGCAGCAGGTCTTGATTTGGCCTTGCAGCGAGTGGAGAAAAACTGAAAACGTTTCCATCAATGTTTTTTTTAAAAATTCTTATATTGAAGTATTGCATTGGAAAATGTTTATGGAAATGGCAGAATTTGAAATAACCTCCTCGGTTTCACGAGAAAATGTTCTTATGATCCCCTGAGGTCCTTTAAATAGCAGTTCCTGAAGAAGTTTTCATGTAACCTTTCTGGTCCTTTTCCTGGTCCTGTAAGGTAAAAGCCTGACAACATAACCTTGTGCTTAGTGTTTACTTTTTTTCTTGCGGCATATTGAAAGATAATTAGATGGAAACAAAGGTAGGGAGTGGCGTCCTTAACAAGGATAACTCCCTGATGCTGCACAGGAGACTCAACAGGAAGTCATGGCTGTTTTGAAGGATTCTCATTGGCTGACGTGTGATTTAACTTTGCACTATACTGCCCCCTAGGCGTTTGTCACGTTTACATTACTGGTGTTTTTGTGCACGTAGCTCAGACTTTCACTCAAAGCCACGAAAAGATCACATGTTACTTTTTCAGACTCTGATGACCGCGGTACTCAGTCGCGGTACCCGAGTCGAGCTGTGCTTAGTAGGCGCTAGTTGAACATTGGTGAACAAGTTCCATGGCAACGTTTGAAACTAGAATAAATCTTAAACCCCTTCCTGCTGCTATGTGGTATATATTGGAGGACCTTCCTTGCATTGGAGGACCTTCCTTGCATTAGACCATGAGCAGATTGTCAAATAGCCTTTAGTTATAGTGTGTATGAATTGTGAAGCAGCTCGCCTTGATAGGCCTTACTCATAAGTTCACTAAACAAAGGTCTAGAATGGCAACAGAGAAAACTAACCAGCTCCCAAAATACCCACCAATGCTCTGCTGTACAAACGAGTTAAAATCGACCACGTTTGAATCAACTAAAATGATCCCCCACCCCCTGCTAACAAAACACAGAAAGGCTGGAGCTATCTCCTCTTAGCCGCTTCCTTTGGGCCACCGCTGTTTTCAGGGATCAAAAAAACCTCTGGAAAGAAACCAAGATGATTGAAATGTCTGGTGAAACTGCTTCTGTCACATGTTTTCGCTGCCATTCCAGGCTAGATTTGAAGTTTCCTCCAGAAATATAGGTTTGAGAAACATTCCTGGTCATTTTTCTATTTAATAATTGAGCAGCTAAAATATGACTTGAAATAAAAGGAGGCTCTCGTGCTTCTCGCGGATGATCTTTACCTACCCGCAGTCAGAGGGGAAACAGTGTTTTCCTCCTGGTAATCACTTCGGCTACAGATTGACCCAGAGTGACTAAGCGCCTTCTTTCGCACACGGAAAACACTCCCTCCACTCCGATTCCCTGGACTTGGTTTTCTCATTTGCCAGCTGCGACGGGGAAAAAGGCTCAACGCATTGTATTCAGGCCGTCTTTGACAGGGATGTCTGATTCTTGGTTTTGGCTGTCAGATTTAAGAAGCGTAGCTGCCATTCGTCCCCGCTCTGAGCTGACAATCTTCGCTCCGGCGACAAAGTCCCGATGAGCCTAGGCAGTCCATCACCTCAAGTCCCCGTCCAGAGCGACGCTGAAGGGTTGCCAACGTCCCTCTGGCCTGATTTGAGAAACTTTATATCAAAATTTGCTCGAAGCATTTCCAGTAATATGCCAATTGAAAATGTGTAACCAGATGGAAATCAATAGAGAAGGAACTGTAGACATTGTGACAGAAGCAACGTTATAATAGGCTAAAATAAGACCTGGATAAGACCAGATCACATGCTGAGTGTATATATTAGGGTTATTTAAACATAGATTAAGCCGTTTAAGTCATTAAATTAGAATTCATATTCCTTGTAGGATTGCTGTACTGTCAGGGCCTTAGAAACCAGATGTGCTCGATTTATTCTAGTCCATATCTCCCAACCGGACAGGCTAGCATCAGTTCTTCACCAATCTTTGTGTAGGCGTGTCGTTTTTGATCATATCATTAATTTTTTATGGCCGTATATGTCATTTAGATGGGGGTTAGACACGGAATTTTAGAATTGAGCAGACATCAGAAAAACTGGACTGACCTGGTACAAGTTTATTTACAACTTCCCACTTTGTAATTTTTGCTCTTCTTGTTTTTTTCCCAGATGATTCCGAATGCGTCTTGCTTCTCTCTGCCTGCTCGGCTGGTTAGCGTGGTCTCGTCTTTTTGGTTTCTGGAACCGTGCAGACACAATCCAGTTGACTTCTGTATAAAAAATAAAACCGACTGGGAAAACAACATTAATCCATACACTATATGCAACTGCTGTGACGGCGATGGAGGTAGAAAATATGTTACTTTCAAGTCTTCAGGACGATCTAACCGAACTCAGACACAGAACCACATCAACTGTCGGAGGGAAATCAAGTCAAACTGTGCATGTGAAACCTCCTGCAATACATATCACCAAGTGTAGCTCTCCATTTCTATTTGGCAGTTTCTTTCCTTCGCTTATGGTCAAGTTAAGAGAACGGTTGTTTTCAGGCCTGCAAAAATTGCTTCCCCAGCTTGCTGTCAGAGCCAGAAACATTGCTGGTTTTAACATTTCGCCCGGACCTTTGTTTGGCCCCATTAGGCCGGGACCAAACGATTAAATCTGACCTTTTCGCCAACCATACATCCGTGGCGGGGACGCGGACAAAAGCCGCGTCTGCGAGAGATGCCACCAGGTGCAGGGGCTGATGCCCCGCTCTCTGAAACGGTGAACATTATTTCTAATTCCTCCAGCGGGCACCCAAGGTCACAATCTGACGTCCGTTCTCTTCCAATAACAATGAGAAGCGAAATGAATAGGAGCTGTGAAAGAAAGGCATAGCGCCGGCTCCCGCCGAGAGCTGGCAAGCGCGTCTGTAAAAAAAAAAAGAAAAGCAAACACAGATTTCAGCGAGTTTATCAAGTCCAAGGCTCAAACGAGGCGTCCCTCTCATTGAACTCAACAGCATGCGGCGGCCGCTCGCCTGTGATTATCCGTCCGTCTCGTTACTGACACTCGATTACCTCGTCATCTTCCTCCCTGTGCAGAAGCTGTTCGGTTTGTACGCGTCTGTTCCTGGAGTAGCTGCAAATCAACTCTGATCGCCTCTTAGTCATGGAGGGACTAAATGATTTATTACTGTTACAGGTACATGTTTGTTTCATAGACCAATCCAGATCCCAGGTCAGAGCTAATCTCTGTCGAGCTTTAGAGGCTTTTTTTTTCTTGTTGTTGTTGTTGGTGGTTCTACAGCATCTTCATTAGTTTGCAACCTTAAGCTTAAAAGCCCAACAATTACGTGTGCCAAAAACCCAACAGTCTATTACAACTTTCCTCTGAGCGCCAACACCTTTTATGTAGCAGTTACCCCAATTAGTATTATTTAAGGCATTTAAAAGTAATTCAACAGTATTCTTGCAGTGGGTGGACTCGTCAGAGCTGAACCCTCCAATGAGCCACAGATGCAGTTTGCACGTTTTAAAATGGAACAATTCCTCGCGGGTGAAAAGGTTCTCTGTCCGAGAACAATTTCATTTCTCCCAGCCGGAACGCCGGCCTATACAGAAGACGCTTTAAGGGGACGTTCGTGACTCGCCACCTTCTTAAAACACTGGATGGAGACTTGTTTTTTTGTTTTTGTCGACGGCGTCTACGTTAAGATGATGATGATGATGATCGATTCTCACTTTAGGTTTTCACTGGAATCTCGACGAGGCGCGTTCGGGTGCTTCTTCTCTATCGAAATGGTCCAATGTTTTCTCTACGTGGTGCAATCAAAGAGTTCCCCTCGCCGCTCGAGGATGGAAAGCTCCGGCTTCTGTTTTTTTTTGGTTTTGCCTTCGCGCAGACATGCCTGTATGTACACGCCTTCTGTTGTAGCCGATGTGATTTCACAATTGTCACGTCGCCCCGCCTCCGCTTACGCGAGCTAAAGGTTTCGCGGGCCTTCCTCTTCGACCCTTTTTTTTTTGTTAATGTGAAGTCTCGCACTGGGCTGGGCCTGAACCGACTGTTGTTTTGAATTTTTGCTGCTGCGCGTCGAGAGCGTTATTTCTGTATGCAGTATGTGAAACCATGTTTTTATGGCTCATGGCTATTATATAATGGGTTTTAACCTGTGGAGAGGAACAAAAAAATAAGAGGAAACGACCAAATAAAATGTAACACTCCTGATTGGTGTGCGCCTTTCATTTCCGAGCAAAACAAAGGCGCAGCGAGAGAAATTAAAGCCGCAGCTAGAGAGGCTTTCATGAGCTGTCCGTTCTTCAAACATAAGAAAATACAACGTTTGAACTGCAGTCGGCAGCGTCTGCAGCAGTTCTTGAAGCACTTCACCGCCATGTTGGACACCAATTACTGAGCGAAACCTCCCGCTGTTCCCCGTCGCACTGACAGCAGCAGACTGGAACCAATGATGATCTCCCCGAAAACGATTATCTATCGTTGCAATTATGTTTTGCTGTTGAAATACAATTTAGAGGTTTTTTTTTACATCATAGAAAAATGTTTGCTGTACTTTTAAGAGGCGAAGGAAAAACAGTTTTTCCTTTTGAAGACCTAAATTTCAGCCAGCTGACGGCAGGAAAGAGGAGAGGAGAACAAATCTTAATTGACCAAAATGGTGCCCAGCAGGGGCGTGTGTAGATAATTTTTTTTTACGGAGGGGGGGGTTATGGTTTCAAAATGAAGAAGGTTTTCTCACGCCGCAGAGTTGTGTCACATTTTCTTAAGTTTGCAGTCACCTGTAACTTATAAATGAGTGATTTACTGTTTCAATTAGCCCCCTAACAAGTTAGCCCCACTTGTTAATCTGGCTGTACACTCGGGGCTTGATGCTAAGTTTTTATTTTTATTTCTTCTTCGAGTTCATCAGACTTCTTTCTACAAGATCATTACATTGCTTTACTTCAGTTGTTCACGTCCAGATTTTCTACGTGTGGCTTCTCACGCTGCCGGATTACGACACGTCTCACCTCGATGACTAATAGTTGAATGAAAGGCAGCACGTATATTTGGATGGCTAAGAAGTGGCCCATTCAGATTTTGTTGACCGTATCTCAGTAATGTTAACATTTAACGATGTTAACCTATTAATAAAAGCAGTGTAAACACATTAAGGCAAGGATTTTTAGCACAATTATTATACTGATGAAAGCTTGGAGGGGAAATGTTGCCAAATAAAAACCAAATTAAGAAAGTTATGAACAACTTATTTAAATGTCCATAACTTCTTAACATTTGAAAAAGGATAAATAATTGTGTATTTAAATGTAATGATTTTATTTTAAAAATTATATGCATAATTATTTCAAGATTGCTGATTTAACTTTACCCATCAAACTAAGCGGGATTGATTGGAGATAAAGTAACTTAATATATACAACATGTTTATAGGGTTAGGGTATATATATATATATATATATATATATATATATATATATGAAATACTGTTATGAATTGAGAACCATGTTGGTTCCGTGATTCTGCTTATGCAGCACAATCCTGTGTCACAGCGGTGAGACTTTGTTATAAGTCACATAAGTCACACTTTGACTTATGTGGATTCTCCACAACATAACATTTTGGGGCAACCATACTTTTTTATTTATTTATTTTTACCATGACCTCTCTCTTCCACCTCAATATAGACAATAGTTGAACTTTATAGATGTTATTATTTTCAATTTGCTTTTTGAAAGTTGACTGGACCGCAGGTTAAAGCTGATTATCTGATATAAAGCCTATTTGTAACTGTAAAGACATTGCAGAGCTTCCAAGTAAATGACCTTTGTGACGGAGGTTTCTATGTTGGCTATAGATTGACATAAACCTAGAACGTGTTTGAGTCGTGCTGAGAGCTCTCACACTGTCAGCTTCAAATATCACATCCCCCCCTCAGGGAGGTCAACATCTCAGATGTGTTGATGGAGGGAGGTAGAGCCAGGTAGACGCTTCGTCGGTACTCCCTCCCAGATAAGAGTGGAGACGTGAAGCAGAAACCCTCGACGGTGCCTGAGCCTCTCGGTATACCAGCCCACGTCTCGAAGGTTCCCGTTTCCATGGACACTGAGGACAAGGATCACAGCAGTGCGACCCAGCGGTGAAGTTTCCCTCCGAGTTAAATCAATGTAGATTTTCATTACTGCATGTTATTCAGTTCTTTCTTTTTTTATGTTGCGCCACTTTTTATTAAATTTTGCCTAAAGACAAAAAAAAAGAAAAAGAACAAAGATCAATGTAATCATACAGACTGATTCATATTAGACTCATTCCAATATGATTCTGAAACCAACAGGGTTCATTCAAATTGGTTAAAAAGGTGCAATCTACAGTAATAATCAATATATTACATTCAAATATTATTTGTATTGATGATAACTATACAATTATTTATTACAGGAACTTTATTACTGGGTGAAACTCAATATATAGATTAATCACCAACAGATGGTTGTAATAAAAACTTTATTTTTGTAAGCAATGATGAATTTTAACTTAAAGCTAATGAAAGTATGACATTTACAATTGGAACATTAATAATTAAAATACTGACCACAAATGTGTCTAAATTAAAAATTTGGTTCAAAACATACTTTTTATGTGACAAATGAGCCTCATTGGAATACATGTTCTAACTGATTAGATATGAATATACTACTCTTCACACAGCAGGATAATACCCCCATCAGTTGTTGAATCAGTTGTTGCAAACTTTGGGCGTCTTTTTTTTAACACGTATAGATTCATGTTTATTTTTCAAAATATTAGTGTTAGGAAACATTTTATGATGTTCTCTTTACTCCGGGGGACTGGGAAAATACCTAAGACAATTATTTAGGGCTTTAAGTTAAGTTTTATTTATTCTAACAAGTGAAGAACCTGGTCGACTGTCAGGATCTGCGCCAGGAGCAAATACCAAAAGTAACAAAGATGGAAGACTGCGGTGGAGATTCACCTTCCAGCAGGAAAATAACCTAATAATGCTGCCAGAGCTCCAGTGGAATGGTTCAGAAAAAAGGCATCTTGTTTTAAAAGCGAACCAAAGAAAGACGATGATTTTGGATTTCAAAAGAAACCGTGTCGGGTCAAGCACTGTTTCCATAACAGCGGAGGAAGTGGAAAACGTGGAGAACAGACAATAGACTGAGCCCATGCCAGATTGGCCGACTACTGTTTAAGGAGTTGTGTAGCAGGCTGCTCCATGTATTGCATTTGATGTGGAGAAATTCATCTTGCATCAAGCATGCTGTTCTGTGTTCAGAGGCGTTTTATATCTGCAGTTATACAGACAGCTACAGGAGATCTTAGTTCACCGCCACAGTCAGCATCTCCAACAAATCTAGGAACTATGATAATACGAGTTACAGCAACACAAAGATAAATAAAGAATTTTTAGATAAGTCATTTTGCCACCTTTTTAAAGAAACAGATCTTATTTTCAGTATGACCGTTCCTTAATTGAATTGGCTGAATGAGCCGTCAAACCTCAAGTCTAGACTGTCGTTTTAAGCTGGGGGCAATGAGAAAATGGAGTTATTACAGTATGAAGTTAGTGCAGCGTGACGCTTTGAATTTTTTAATCACTGTTATGTCCCGCTGACAAGATGTGACAGTTAGCAGGCTAAACCCAATAGAGAGTGGGAGACTTGGAAATTGCTGTTTTCAGATTTTTCTATTTTTTATAATATGTTGCAAGGAAAAGTGGGCAAAATAAAGTCTTTGTTAAGGAATAAAAATGGGAAAAACTTCAATAAAGCCTGTAAATCTGTCACAAAAGATGAAAAAAAAAACACAGAAATATATTTTTAAGTAGCTTTTTCAAATTCTTTTAATAATATTGATCTCAGATCAGTTTGAGTCAACACAGGCAGCAGAAGAGCTCAGCTTTATTATAAAAATCTTACTGTGCAGATATTGTTTATAGCATCCTACACCTTTTATTCAGGGGTAAAAATGTGAGGAACAAACCAGTGTTTGTAACATTTTTTGTAATTTATTTTACTTTTCGGAGTTTATCAATAACCCTGGATCAAATCATATTACCGTCTCTTTCCCCAGGCAGTCCAGATTCTTAGTCACTTGTCAAAATCGGGAAGACGAGAGAACAAGTGAATTTTAATGTAGGGAAATGGAAAAAAAGAACCCCAAACTTTCCTCCTACCGACAGCTAGAGCTGTTTTATATGTCTCAGTCTCCTTAACAACCATCACTATACTATCTGGAATTGATTAATGACATCCACAAAAATCAACCAATAAATGAAATAAAGCCTTCAAATTTAACAGTCTTCAGTAAAACTCCCTAAAAGCCGCAGGTGGTGCTGTGTAAATATTAAAATGCTCGGCTGAATATTAATGCAGTGATGTTACACTTTAAAGAGGAAATATAGATAAAATTATGTTGGGGTTCATAAAAGACTCAAAATGCTCGACTCTTATTTTTCGATTTAAGTGGTTCATAACTATTACTGTCGAATAGTTTAATCGTCCTCTTTTATGGCCTTTAATTAGGTCATTTTTATCCATAAATAAAACAGTTCAAAACAAACAAAACAACAGCTGCATGGTAATGATCACATTTCACTTTATAGAAGTCACTCTATTGCCTCCATTTAGTGTCCTTTTATTTATTAGTTTAACCTAAATGACAGGGAAACAATACAAGTTGGTTATAAGAACTTAATTCTACAAAATATCTATTTGAAAAATGAAAAACTCCATGCAGAACAGCTTCATATGCTTTTTTTTTTTCATAGCAATTCACTGATCTAATGCTAATCAGAGAATTAATCCAAAAGAGGACGTGGTTGATCCGACAGAAAACGATCGTCTCTCAATTAATGAGAGAGAGCGAGAGAGACATCAGTAAAGCAGAATACAAAATAAATTCAAGAGTTTTCTTTAAGGGGTGAAAGAAAACGTACATTTTTCCTATCTCCTCCTAAGGTCGTGGCGAGACGTTCAGTATTTCAGTACAAAGCTGCTGCGATGATACATGTTTTGGGCATTTCTTTTTTATCTCTCTCTGCTGGAGAATTGTTTCCATTCCTATTAATTTTCTAGTTCCAATTGATTAGAGGCCAGAGGCGAACAAAAGTAAAAGCTATAATTGCAGCTTGAGATGAATTCAAAAATAAAAGTAAAATAACCAGATGCCTGCAGTAAAACAGTTTTTATGCTGCTTATAGAGTCCGAATTGATTAACTTTTATTAGAAGCCAAACGGAAGATTTTTTGCTGCAAAAAACTAAAACAGGAAGACAAAGAAAAATGAAAATAAATGCATTGGTCTATAATGACCTGAGCGCCAGAGAAAGCGTGACTGTTTTTAGCCTCTGGGTTTGGATCGCTTGGAGCGATGGCGAAATCAATGCAGCCATTATTGCGTTGCTGCATGTTATCAGTGCAAAAATCATACGCTGTCAACCGAGTAGATGTATCTTACCCAAAGCAACTTAATGTTTGGAGAAAAAAAAAAGCCATGTTGCTAAAGATGCCGAGCCCAACAAAATGTGAATGGACTAAACCGTATCAGGAGTGGAGCTCCCTGAAAAGTCCGTTTTTACGCTTTGGAAATTTGCCATATCCTGCTGGCCATTAATAATAACTAAAGAGAGAGAAGCAGAAACCATCCTGGAGTTTTTTATGGCCACAATATCACGAAAGGCACCGTTGACGTAAACTTGCTGGGACCTATCAGTTCGAAAAGTAAATCAGCCACAAGACCTGGGATAGATTCACATTGATTGGTTTGAGTCTCTGCCGATATTTAAGGTTGGATGGAATTAAATGCTGATGAAAAATCCCATAAAAACAAGATTACGTTGGTCTGCTTCTGCTAGTTAAAACTTTGCCACATATCTTGTTTACTAAGGATTCCTTTATGCTGGGCTATTTCTGCGAAACATCAGGGCAACAATTCAGGCAACCAAAGTTTAGAAAAGATTACCTCAAATCAGCATTATTTTGCTCAACCAATCTGTACCAAAAGGCTCTAATTGGGTTTTTAGGACTTTAATGTCACTTTTGTAGTGGTGTTGAGTTGGGACAGCAGAATGAACATGTCATCAGCTAAATAGTCCCAAGAAACTGAAGTTGAGAGATTCGGCATCATTTGTTGTGAACAGGACAGCGAGGGCTGATCCATTTTTGGTGAGATTGGTTTGATTTGTCTGCATTTGCATCTTGGTTTTTGGTGACTCAAAGTTCATTTTAGCTGCGGACTTGGTGAGCTGGAAACGGAAGCGTTCATGTCTAACCGTGATCAGGGATTTCCTACAGTTTGAAAAATTAAGTACAGCCTGAATTTGCTGTGAATAAAACAATCTTCCAAAATCAAGTCCTTGTGAAAAAAGTCAGACAACTGTGTAATGTCTCCCTGAGGATTCTCTATAGCAGGTTCTCCTGACTCTGTGGAGACTAATCCAGGTGTTAAAATGAGAATCATGCTCGCTCAACCAATCTTCCTTGTATTTGAGGCCAATGAATCTTGGCATTGCCATGTAGCAGGACGCCCCACACCATCGGAGCAGGAATAAAAGCTACTGATGGGGGAAAAAAAACACATCAGTCAGTAAATGTAGGTAGACCCTATTTTTCCATTATTTTATAGGAAACTGAAGCTTTTCGTTTCAATTATTCTCAATGATGTTTAGTTTTAAATGTCAACATACTTTTTTGCACAAATTAAAAGCAACAAAAGCAGGTATAAGCCTTGCAGGCCTTAAGGTAGCGTTGTCCACAACCCAACCTGGGGGTTGGATTACATTTTGATTAGCAGAAATGTGAATTATGGTTGGAGATCGAGCTAAACAGAACAGCATACGTTCCAGCAGGAGCATGTAACCTCATCAAGTGTTTTTCTAGTGATGATTTATTAAAATAGAACTGTTTGTAAAACTGTTTCCTACCAATCAACCGTCATTGTTCAGGGCTGTTCAAATATATCACCTTCCAATGAGTTTCATGACTTCCAAACTCTACTTGTCCTGGTTCAACCAAAAAGTTAACAAAATCTTCTAAGGACTCTGTTAGATTAGGTCAAATTAAGTGGAAGCAACATGATGACTTGCTTTTACTTTTCTTAATGAACAAGTGTGCAGCCTGTATTTAGTGGATCCAACTTTTGCTACAGTTTCAGCTGTAAGTCCTTGGAGAGTTGTGCACATACCTCCTATCTCAACTCAAGTCTACTTGGATAAATGGTCATCAGTTTTCATGTCAGACTGCCTATCTAGTTAAGATATGAGACCAATAGATTGATATGTTTTGATTTATATCCAACCAGTGTTGTATGACTAAGGTCCTGAAAAGGGTGACCTTTTATCCAAGCAGCCTATGATAGTCTTTCTCCAGAAAAAGAAAATGTTACAAAATTATCTGTCATTGTATCTCACAAAAGTGAGGTTGAATGGTTTTGTTTGCTGCCATTACAAACTACAACTATAGGCAGTTCTAAGACAGTGAGAGAAACCTTAGACAGAGCCCTGAGCTTACATGAGAATTGAACTCATTGCATTGGACAGCAATTACATTGGTAGTTTGACCCTTTGATTCAATGTAAAGTACACCTTGTATAACTTTGCTGTCCCATCAAGATAACACAACACACAGCCACTAATGTTACTGATGATTCAATGAACTGTAGTTCCCCAAGAACCATGAGAGTCCCAACACTATGCTTGTGCCGTAGGCAAGACGCACCTATCGTTTTGCTTATCACCTGGTTTTCACCCTACCAATTTGACGCCATGTAAGCAACATAACAGGTTTATCTTAGTCTCCTCAGAGTACGAAAGATGGTGTCATTAATTCACGTCCTTAGGCTGCTGATTATGATGCAGAAAAAGTATTCCGTTTTAAAAGCTGTGCACTAAATTCTAAGGAACTATCAAATATTCTTTAATATGAAAAAATAAAATAAGTTTCAAAATTATGAAGGGGTTATTACATCTCAGAGGACTTGTCCTGGACCACCAACTCATCCGTCCTTGTAAAGACAGCCACCAACCCCCTTTTTCCTGAGGACACTGAACAACAAATTGCTTCAATTCCGTTTATTGATATACCAACAATTAAAAACACATTTCATCTCAAGGCTTCTTACAATATTATTTATTTCAGCCCAGTCATACCTACATTCCAGTTGATCCTAGATATCAAACAGTACATCAATCTAGTTCATTTTTAAGATTAGTTAAACAGTTTTCAATATAAGGAAACCCAG
Source organism: Orestias chungarensis (assembly GCA_032876305.1). NCBI lineage: Eukaryota > Metazoa > Chordata > Actinopteri > Cyprinodontiformes > Cyprinodontidae > Orestias > Orestias chungarensis. The sequence goes on from JAVLVB010000332.1 coordinate 540,372, forward strand.
CAGATTACATTGAGTCATTGACTTGCAGAACTCATGTATGGACCACAAACATAGTGTCAAATTTACAGGTATTCTTTATTGGGACCCTTATGGGGATCTAGCAGCAACTCTTTAACAGGCAGGTGTATATTGTATGGAGAGAAAAAACCCTTAGAGAAAATTTTTATTTCATAGTTGAAATGTAGATTGCATAGAAGAAGAAAGTAGCAGAACAAGGAAATTAAGTCAGCCAAAGACTTTAGCAGTTTAACTGTAGAAATAACTTAGGATGCATAAATGCATAAACGTTATAACCTAACCCTTTAGAATGAGGTATGAGAAAGGTAGAGCCAAGGAGAACTGTTGTTCCAGACTAATTAATCCTCTGCAGAACAACCATCTGCCTTTAGCAGCTCTGGTGAACGTTACTGCGTGATAGAGAGCATCTTCTGTTTCTTCTTCTGTTTATTTATATAGCGCCAATTTACAACAGGTGTCGTCTCAAGGCACTTTACAAAAAATCAATTAAAATCAAGGATACATTCTAACAAATCAATTTGAAAAAGTTTCCAATCTAAGGAACCCCAGCAGATTGCATCGAGTCATTGACTTGCAGCATTCACTCCTCTGGAATCAGCATGCAGAAACAA
>JAVLVB010000332.1:558259-586126 GCA_032876305.1 Orestias chungarensis
CACTAAGAGAAAACAAAAGGTTAACAAGGTTGAAATAACGGTAACTAAGTAGATTGGACAAAGGAAGAAAGTAGCAGAGAGAGAAGTGGTCAGATTGTCCTCCAGCAGTCTAAGCCTATAGCAGCATAACTATAGAAAAACTTAAATAACTTAACCCTATAGAGTGAGACATGAAGAAGGTAGAGCAAAGGAGAACAGTTGTGCACACACCATAAATCAACAGCAAAAGAGCCCAATTACTAAAAGGTCTGCCTCCTATTCTACTTCTATAAATTTTAGGAACCACCTGAAAACATGCGCTCTGAGAGCGACGTGTTCTGTGTGGAACGTATGGAGTAATTAGATCTCTGATTTTTTAAAGTTTATATATTGAGGGATTCATATGTGAGAATGAGAATCTTAAATTGTATTTTGGATTTGACAAGGAGCATATGAAAGCAAGCTAATAAGGGGGAAATATTTTTAATTTTTCCATCTTTCTACAATTTAATCAGACTTTAATCCATAGAATTTTGTGTAATCTGAAGGATTTGTATCGCGTTTTGTGGACTTAAAGTAGACCAGCCTTAAAGCAACTAATGCATGAACTAGTTTATCATGCGGTTGCATATGAGATATGAATTACATATCCTGGAAAAAAAATAATGCAGAGATTCCTAATTTTACTACCAGATGTTACTTTAATTCAATTCAGTTTAGGTGATTGACTAAAAATGTATCAGAATTTATTAATAAATATATTTGAATATCATCGATGAAAAGCGTAAATTTATGTTTGAGTGATCGGAATCACGTGTATAGTAGAGATAATTGGGTCAAGTACAAAACCCTGTGGTACTCTGTGAAGAAGATTTATCGTTATCATTAACTAGCTTGGACCTATCAGACAAATATAACCTATACCAGCCAAGTTCTGTTCCCTTGATTCCTAAAATGTGTTTTACCCTTTTCTTCAAGAACATTATGATTGACTGTTTCAGAAGCACCCCAGAGTTCTAACATAGTTAACCTCATTCCATCACCTGAGAAGTTGGCTCAACCAACCGTTTTGCTCAAATCGCCCCTGTCTCCCATATACAACAGACTTTGTGTAAATTCTAACATATTTTCCTTAATTGGAGGGTGAAAGTTAAAGTCCAATGAGGGAATTGTTTCTTCAAGATTACCTCAAATTTAACATCTAGCCAGCTATGATCTGCACAAAGATGGGTGTGGTAAACAAGGTACAAATGATTCTTTCATTGTTTTTACTTCTTGCCCTATAACCATATGTTCTTTTGAAATTATACTTTACATCTGTAATATGCTCAGTCTAATTAGTCAATAAACCAGGGACAATTCTGACCACAACCCAGATTGGAAACTGCTCTTATGATTAAGGGAAGCTAGTCTAGTTATGAATGCATAACTAGAAAAATCCAAAGAGATTTCCATAGATCTGTTCATTGCCTTTACTCATTTATCTTTGTAGGGTTGCAGAAGGCCAGCAAAATCTCTAGTAGTCATTGGGCCAAAAGCCACATGCGCAATGCGGGGAAGATAAAAACATGCACGGACACGTCCAGGGGCAAAATATAGACACCAATTAACCTCAGATGCTTATTTGTAGGCTGTGGGAGGAAGACCTGGAGTACCTGGTGAGAACTCATGCAGGGAACATCGAATCTCAATGCAGAGAGACCATAGGCCAGGATCTGAACCCAGAATCTTCTTGCTGTGAGGCAACAGTACCACAACTGTGCTGCTGTGAGGTCCGTCTAAGGACATACAATAATATCTAAATATTACCAAACCTTGGTCAGTGAGAGTAAGTACGGTTTATATGAATAGTTTCTCCAAGAGTTTTGAAAACATACAAAAAAATTCAAAATAGTTCTGTTTACCTTAAAAAATATTTATAGTTTATGAATGCATAACATTTCCCACCAGGAGAACCAAATCCTTCTTTGTTGCTAACATAAAGACAATCAACTATTGGACAAATCACATTTCAGGATTATGTGCAAATAAAGACATAATTTTGTCTTTCGCATCTGAAAAGACTAAACTCTCCATTGAAAAACTGTCTGATCTGAATAAACCTTTTTTTTTTTCTTAAAGAAAACTGTCGGGAAATGGTTTAAGACTTGGGCTTTGGTGACAGAACTATGAATATATTATATTTAACTGTATAGTGTTCCCCAGCCAATATTAGGCCCATATCAAACCTGGTATTGCCAAACATCCTTGCTGATAGGTATAAATACCATTCCAATTGGAATTGAACCCATAATGTTTCGCCTGCAAATAAACACAAATGTTTCCGAATATCACAGGTTATTTAAATCTAGTTTTTGTAAAGATCCTGCAGATCCAAACAGTACCTAAGCTTAACTCTGTCATTTTTCACAGTTGCCAAAATGTTAAAGTTAAAACAGAGAATAAACAGCTTTCTGTGGTTTTTATTTTCAAAGCTCAGCAGAACAGAAATGAAAGGGCTAATGGCTTGGTTGTGCAACTTCATTAGTTTATGTGCATGACGCTGCACAAATGCGACTGGACCTTTCTGAGTTGTTTTGATATCCTTGGGAAAAATTGAGTATGCAGCGCCACTTTCCCACATACAGCGGATCCTGAGCTGATCAATCAAATTGAAACTTGTGAAAGAAATCTTTTTACAACATCATGGCTTTTCAGTATTCCTAGTGGAATTATTTGTGATTACGGCACTAATTTTGCAAAAGTAACTTGCTGCTTAAGGCAGTTTGACGCCATGTCACTCAGTGGGCCTTTAAAAGCCTCCATCATTACATTCTGTCAAATGAATCCTTTCACATTTGTCCCAAGGCACCTCTGAAAGCCCACCCACCCTGGAACCAGAACCATTTGTGCCACATGTTCATACAGAAGTAATATTTTAGATGACCCCTTAATTGTCTTTGTTATAAATTGGAGCCAAAGTTAAAACTTTGGTCTTCCCTGCAGACAGGGAAAACGTCTACATAGCAACACAATTAACCCTTTCTCTGACCTGACCTTTGAGCAAAAATGAATAGTAGAGACCAATAACAATCGCGGATTACATGTTATGGGTTGTGTTTCCGCTGTTTCAGACTTCATAAACTTCAACAAATACCCTGTAAGCTGAACTGTTTGATAGAACAAAAAACAACCCAAAAACCCCCCAAAAAAACAAAAAAGCATTTTTAGGCAGAGATATTAAAATGTGGATGAAAACATCTCTTGTTGAGGTAGGTTTTTTTGAAACCGACTACCTGTTCTAATGTTAACGGAGCCTGAAGGGTGTGAGGAACAGAGTTTTCAATAAATCTCGAGTCTGTTCAAATCTCTAGACATGAACAAGCTATCTCCCCAGATGTCCGGTCCCTTCTATTCCCATTTGCTTATTTTATGGGTTTTAACAGGCCATTTATTACAGATGCTCTAAAACCCATGCCATTGTGGAAGCTACTAGTCTTTAGCTGGCTCATACTGGGTATGAATCACATTCCAAAACAATGTGGTAAAATGTATTTTTTTATGCGGCTCACATCACTTCACATGTGGTAAAGGATTTTTATGGGATTCTACTCTGGTGGCCGGCAAAATATGTGTTCAATAAAGTTGGGTTTGCAGATGCAGGGATACACCTAAAACATAACAGTGGGTTCTGAGGGCCCAAGTTAAAATCCACTGGCTTAGAAGATCGTGCAAAAAAAAAAGAAAAAAAGACTATCATTCTCCTGGATTATGCAACTATACCATCCATCCTTGTAATGGCTTATATTCACTGTTTTGTATGGTTGTTATAAATATGTATGTCAGGATTTCATTTGCGTGGCGAAGGAGTGTAATCAAATACTGTTGCAGCCACAGGGTTCCTCATATACATCGACTTTTTTTTTCCTCACACGCTCTTCGCCCGTCTGCCTTCCCAGCTCTTCCTGGCCCCCTTCCATTCACGCTCTGCTCCTTATACAGATTTGACTTGTAAATTGTAGCTCTATTTGTGTCATGCCCAAGAGGTGCTGTCAATTAGCCTAAACACCATGACGCTTCTTGAGCAAAGAGAGGGAGAAAAGAGGACTGAGTGAAGCCAGACAAAATAAGAGAGAGAAGAAAAATTTGTTGGAAAATTAAATATGAGGTTCAGAGTTAGAGAAGATCTGAGATCAGTTTTTATACAAAGAAGGTGTTGATTAGGCACCATTTAAGCCTTGCCCTTCAGATATGTGCTGAATGCAGGTGAGGTGTTCATGCTAAAGAGGCTGTGTGTGTTGACTTTCTGGGAAATGTTGGACAGACTAGCAAGGTAAGATCTAATTCTTCCAGAAGATGTAAATATTTATTTACAACTCACATCCAGTTCCTAATGTACATTCACTTTTGGCATGCATTCTTATCTAAGATCCTGACAAGACTCTTCGCTCCTCTTCCGCACACACAAGCCGCTCTGTGTGAGAGTTAGTCATATTTATATCACAAAGCATCAAGGTGCATATTTAAAGTTATACATTAATATGGTAACAATCAACAGCCATCAGCATCTTGTGCCTCACTGGCAAGTCTTTGACATGACCAAAGATTTGTTCCACCACAGCTTGGATGCCTCTGATTATGAATCAGTCGCTTGAATATTTATGGATCATAATGTCTAAGGTAATAATACACTGTTAGCTAAAAAAAGGGAAGCATGCATTACCTTAGAGACAGCTTTCAAAGCTCAAAGACAAAGATACATTTAGCGTTCCTACAAGACTTTTTTTTTTCCTTCCAGGATCCAAGATGTATCAGCAGGAAGACGGCGCAAAAGAAGGATTAGTGGCCGTAAAACTACCAGTGTAAGCGATAATTCAGTGTCCCTTCAAGCCATGACAATAAGCAAGTGAGTGCCGTAACACGGCGACAACACTGAAATGTAACGCCGAGGTGTGTTCATGTCCTGTAACACGTTCAGCTGGCTGCTGTTTGTCTGCATCACATTAACGCTGTGGTTGTTCGGCAAACATTCTCCTCGGATTTCATTGATAAGAGATCGACCTGTAGATTTTAAGAAACCTTATGGAATCCTTAACAATGCAAGAGTTATTATTATTATCTTTTAGAAGATAATAAAAAAACTGTTGATGTGCAAAAGGGGAAATGGAAACACATTGTCTGTGTACTGTATTTGTATTTGTGCCAAATTACAGCAAATGTCTCGTGGCACTTTACAAACAGGTTCATCACATACGAAATGATTTGGAATCCATTTCAGTCCTAATTCAACTGAATTTAATTTAACCCAGTACAATTTAATCCTACACTCACTTTCAGATCCAGTTACAAACAGTACAATTCAATCACAGCCACTATATAACACAGCAATCGTTTAGTGCAAAAAGAAACCCAGTTGATTGGATCATTACCCCAGACAGGAATCTCTCGTCCTTAGCAAAAGCCCGAAACCCAAATGAAAGGAGATGAATATAAATGTTTTTCTAAGAGACTGTCGGTAACAAGAGGTGCAAAGTGGCCAATAATCCAGGTAGAAAACAGATGAGAAGTAAAGCAGCGAGTTGATCTGGCTTCTAATTAGGATTTTAGCATTTCGGCGGGATGATCCAGTTTTTAAACTAGTGGTTAACACTACAGTCAGAATCTGTCCTCTTTTGGTTTCAGGTACAGTAACTGTGGACTGTGGCATCTGTCGATGTTTTCTAGGAATCTCATCCAAATGAACATATGGGAAAAACTAAGCCTTGGTTCAGATGTTGTCTCTATTTTCATTATGAATTTTTGGGTAAGAGAAAAAGATGTGACAATCTTAACCTGAAGGTGTTCCTAATGTCCTATTGTCAACCAGGAGCCTTAATATCAAGAAGAAAGTAGCAGAGAGAGAAGAGGTCAGATTGTCCTCCAGCAGTCTAAGCCAATAGCAGCATAACTATAGAAAAACTTAAATAACTTAACTCTGTAGAGTGAGACATGAAGAAGGTAGAGCAAAGGAGAACCGTCTGTCAAGACTGAGTTCCTCCCCAACCCGATTAGGCTGTCTTCTCTACCTCTTCCTAACTATAAACTTTATCTAACAGGAAGGTTTTAAGCCTAGATTTGAAACTAGACAGGGTGTCTGACTCACGGACTAACAATTGAAGCTGTTTCCACTGGAGAGGAGCCTGATAACTGAAAGATCTCCCATTGTGCTTTTAGAGATTCTAGGAACCACCAGTAAACCTGCAGTCTGAGAGCGAAGTGCTCTGTTTGGGACATAAGGAGTAATCAGATCTCTGATATACGATGAAGCTTTATTAGTGAGGGCTTTATATGTCAAAAGAAGAATCTTAAAATCTATTCTAAGTTTGACAGGGAGCCAATGAAGGGAAGCTAAAATTTGGGAGATATGATCTCTCTTTTTAAGCTTCATCAGAACTCTTGCTGCAGCATTTTGGACCGACTGTAGACTTTTAATTGCATTTTGTGAACTTCCTGCTAATAAAGAGTTACAATAGTCCAGCCTTGAAGTAACAAATGCATGGACTACCTTTTCAGCATCTGTCCTTGAGAGAATATTTCTAATTTTTGCTATATTCCTAAGGTGAAAGAAGGAAATCTTACAGACCTGTTTTATATGGGACTTGAAAGACATTTCATGATCAAAAATAACACCAAGGTTCTTTACATTGTCACCAAATGCCAACCTGATTCTATCCAGGTCAAGTGGCTGACTAAGCAATTTCTTTTTTAGAGGTTCTGGTCCAAATATAACAACTTCTGTCTTTTCAGAGTTCAAGAGCAGAAAGTTTAAAGTCATCCACATTTTTATGTCATCTAGACATGCCTGTAATCTACCAAACTGACTGGATTCATCAGGATTTATAGATAAATACAGTTGTGTATAATCAGCATAACAGTGTAAATTAACACCATGCTGTCTGATGATTTTACCAATAGGGAGCATGTATATAGAATTGGGCCAAGTACAGAACCCTGTGGTGCTTCACAAGTAACCTTACAATGCGGAGAATATTTGTCATTTAGATGAACAAACTGGGATCTATCTAAAAATACGATTTAAACCTAAGCCTAGTGCTGTTCCTTTGATCCCCACAGTGTGTTCGAGCCTTTCAATGAGGACATTGTGATTGACTGTGTCAAAAGCAGCACTGAGATCTAAGAGAACTAGAATAGATACGAGCCCATTGTCTGAGGCCATGAGATTATCATTTGTAACTTTAAGGAGAGCTGTCTCAGTGCTATGATGAGCTCTGAAACCTGACTGAAATTCTTCAAATAGGTCATTATTCATCAATCGCTCTCTCAGTTGATTAGCAACAATTTTTTTAGAAAAAAAAGGAAGATTAGATATGGGTCGATAATTTATTAAGTTTTCTTGATCAAGAGAAGGTTTCTTATGTAGGGGTTTTATTACAGCTACCTTAAGAGCCTCTGGTACGTAACCATTCACTAATGACAAATTAATAATTTCCAAAATGGTGGTAATAATAATAGGAAATTCTTCTTTAAACAATTTTGTCGGTATTGGATCCAACATACAAGTTGAAAGCTTAGATGAAGAAAATATTTTTGAAAGCTCAGAAGGCTCAACTGGAACAAAACACTGTAAAAAGAGATCAGGCTCCAGAGCCACATTCAGTACCTCATTGCCTACTGAGGTAGTAGTTATGTTTGGTAGGATGCCATCAATTTTAGTTTTAATAGATTCAATTTTATCAATAAAGAATTCTATAAAGTCATTACAGCTAAGAGTTGGAGGAATGGGTGATATAACAGAGTTTTCATTTCTCATAAGTTTAGCAACTGTATTAAAAAGAAACCTAGGATTCTTCTTATTCTCCTCTATTAGTAAAGTAAAATATGCAGATCTAGCTTGGCGCAGGGTCCTTTTATACAGAAGCATGCTGTTTTTCCAGGATAAATAGGACTCCTCTAAAAGCGAAAATATGTATTTAACTTTTTTTTCTCAAAGTGTATTTAAGAACCGCCAACAGTATTTTTCTTACTTTTCTTACTTCATGATAATGATGTAAAAACCATCACATTTCTTTTGACTTCACAGCTATGCATGTGGTTAAGGCACATAAAACCTCAGTAAAATACATGGAGATCCGTGTTTGTAACAGGAAAACGAGGTGAAATTTGTTCTTAAGGTGCTTGGTTAGGTTTGGGTTAGGATGGTAGAAGGCTCATTCATTTTTTGTATTTCTGCTGTCTTTGTTGCAGTATTTGCATTAGGTTTTGGAAACGCGTACTAGTCCACATTCATTTTGAAAAGTTTCAGCTTGTTCACCCTGAATGATTTCAACCTATGATAATCCACCGCGCCTTTGCGCCTGTTAGTTATTCAGCCAGTGTCTGTCCAAAGTCTCCATCAGGAGGTAAGGCCATTTTGTCTTTCCGTGAAGCTTTTCGAAACTGCCCTCAGGTGTTTCTCTGCCTTATCTCTCTGCTTTACCTGTGAATTTTTAGTCAAAGAAGTTGTTTTACCTTGGTGGTGTCCCTGAACACATGACAGCTTGTACGCCTGGACACTCACAGCAGTTTTACAGCTTTGTAATATCATCGCACTGACAGATGAAAGTCTACTCAGCCCTCATGCAGTCTCAGCGATGCTTTCCCCCGTGGCTTTCTGTGTCTTGTACCCAAAACTTCTGACTGCTGTTTGCTTGCTTCACTAAAGTTGATCCATTTTAAAAGATGCTGTTCATGGTACAAACAGTTGGACTCTGAAAATTTGAAAGTCAAGCACAAATGTCTTCTGAAAAGTATGTCCATATTCATGCACTCATAATTTGTTGGGCCACCCCTTAGATGAATTCCTGCATCAGTGGCATCGAGGTGATGAGCCGGTGGCGTCACATAGGTGTATTACAAGTCCAAATGGTTTTGTTTTTTGTCTTTTATAGTACCTCTGACAGCAGACAAAAGATTTTCTATGGAGTTAAGGTCATGGTAGTAAGCTGACCAATCAAGAGCAACAACAATATGGTCCTTGAACCAGCTTTGGGTACATTAGACAGTTTGGATAAGGTCCTAGTGGAAAATAAACTCAACTTATCCATACAGGTTGTCACCAGAGGGAAGGATGATAAAAACTTTTGTTAATATACTGGGATGCACATCTTTGTGAACAACCGGCATCTTTAGCAGCAACCTTTTATCATTAACCCTCCTTTGGTGTCGATGACTGTCATCTGTCAGGTCAGCAGGGTTCCCATTTTTGTGTCCTACTGACCAAGGGTGAGAGACACTTTTGTATTGCAGGAAAACTTTACAGATAATTGGGGTGACACAATGAGTTTTCAAAATGATCTTTTTCTTTGTTCTTATTTTCTAATTTGTTTGTTTTTTTATTTGCAATGTCTTCAAATTCTTTTAAATGACATATTATATAACATGTCATATTTAATATAACAAATTATTTTGTTAGTTATTTCGTTTGATTACAGGCTGCAAGCAAAAGCGTTTTTTTTAAACAATATGATTTAATTTTCTTTTGAAATGTGTTATATATACACATTTTTGTTCTTTAATATAACTGTAAAACAAACCATGTATACAGTAAAACCTTGGAAAGCCTGCACAGGGGTTTTGAACTTCAAAACAAATTTTGTTCACTAACACGGAGGACAAAAACGGCTTCTTTTGATTGAGAAGTTGTTGAATTGTGGTATAAAGGGACAAGGTACAGCAAAAGGCCAAACCATATGATGTCTCTAGTGGTGAAAACAATGTAGCAGGTTTTTGGTGTCTGTCTCCAAAGCCAAACCGGTTCTAAATCAATATTTTTAGGCTTGTAGACTTTGAAGCACACGCCAACCCAGGCTTCAGTTCAGTTGATTTACTTTAAAAGGTGTTTCTGTGGGTAGCCTCACCCCCCTACCTTAGCTGCATCATTGCGAGTTCCTAAGGGAGCCCCCCCCCCCTCCGCCTTCCTGTTTGTCAGGAATGCTGCCTGGGGGAGCACAATCACACAGACGATTAAACACAGAACAACGCACTCACAAACAAACAACCAGGCAAGCTCACAGCTCATTTGAGCTTCTGCTTGGGGGAGAGGCAAATAAACAAATTGAGTCTTAAGATGCATCGTCTATGCTTTTCACGCGAACCCAAATGCGCGCAGAGACACAGCCGAGCACAGCTCTGATGGTTCATAATGGCAAGGCGGCTGCAGGGATGATAACGCCACTGATTGTCTAACCCCAGATATCGTATTCCTTCTGAGAGCAAAGATCTCAGGCCCCATTTCAAGCTGAACTTTCTTGCCTGTAGGATTTTTTTGTTGTTGCCACATCTGATTTGATGAATGTGGAGCAGAGAAGGAAAAAAACCAAAAAAACAACCTCTTTGTAGGAGGAGCATTTATCAGTTTCTGCAGGGGAATATTGGCTCGGCCTCATTGCGGTGTGATCTATGCATGCATGCAGCTCATATTTTACAGACTGGTGAGTTTATGGGAAATGGAACTCACAGCAGGATTGAAGATTGGATGATGAAATGAGGAGGAAACCCCTTTCAAAAACAAAGCACTAAAAGCTTGTATATCCCCCTCGCCACACCCCCACCTTTGCTTCCGGGTGACAAAGTTTGTGTATCTTGCATCGCTTAATGTGCTGATTACATCCTCATGGAACCAAAAACGAACAACCCCCCCCTCCCGTACTGATTCTTATTGCAGCAGAGCTGGAAAACTCCCCAAACTAAAGTTACTCCCTTGGTTCATCAATATATAGTGCAGATGGTGTACGGTGCCATTCGTTATGCTGAACAGCTTGCCAACATTCCTCTTTCTGCTCTCATCTCTGGGGACTACACCGTGCCTCCCAGCACACAGCCATCCTTCTTTATCAGTTTGTTCACTTTCTCCGACTCTCTGGCTCTGATGCTGCCGTTCCTACAGATGGCTGCAGAAAATTACGCTCTCCATCCTAATTTAAAGAAGATATTACCACATGTTGACGACGTTATGGCACCTAACCTTTGTCAGATCTTATTCTCTCTTCTTGTACTTGGTCATTTTCTATTCCCAATGCTATCAGTTGTCCAGGTGAACACACTTTTTGCAGAATTTAAACACAGTGTCTCTGGGCAGCTTACATATAGATCATAGTAGTAAAGACAAACTGTAGTATTTGCATAGACCCTCACAAAATGTAGTTACATTATTTGTTTTTTGTAGCCCCTAATAGGCTTCAGAAGTACTTCTAGTTAGAAAAGGTTGAATTAATTGAAATTGTCCATTGAACTTTACCTTGATGGTTTTTAGATACGACCCAGGTCCTGGTCTACAGGATAAAGGTACAGAATGGAAAAATCAGAATTTTTATGTGTTAAGGAGCTTGATTATTATGAGCTTTATACAATCCCTAACAAAAGAATAAAGTGAAATTACCTTCAGTTTTAGATGCAAACCCAGATCCACTGTGTCTAACAGGCTAGTATGGTAGCCTGGTAGCCCTTATGAATGATAGGGTCATTTTATTAGGTCATTTCAAAAGGTTTTGATTGGAACTGACATCTGATGTAAGGTATGTAATCTGAAAGTTCAGTGCAAGTATCTGGTTGTAACAGTTTGTCAGAAATCTTTGTTTCTTAAGGGACATTTTATTATCAATTGCAAAAAATGTTTAGCAACCCCAATTAAAAATGGACAAAATAAATCTGCAATCATAATATTCTTAATTTGAGGTCTACCCTATTGATTTATTTAGTTTTTTTTTGCGACTTGCCAAAACCAGTTTTATCAAGTCCTTAAGAGCTATTACTCTTATTTTTATTTAGCAACCTTTTCTAAAAATTACTATAGTGGTGGCTATTATAACTGGTTAGCATCTAACACTTTGAGTTAGATTGGCTAGAACAGCACCATTCCTGTGCCCCCATCAGTTGGAAGTCTTTAGTTTTAGCTGCATCCTTGGCAAAAAAGTATAGTCCCCTACAGGCTAGTATGGGAGGTCCTATGTATGATGGGTTCATCACTTTATTCTTCTTCACTTGATCAAGGAATCAAGGAATCAAGGAATTTTATTTGTCATCACATCACATGTGATGATCCTTTGCTCTACCTTCTTCATGTCTCACTCTACAGGGTTAAGTTATTTAAGTTTTTCTATAGTTATGCTGTTATAGGCTTAGACTGCTGGAGGACAATCTGACCACTTCTCTCTCTGCTACTTTCTTCCTTTGTCCAATCTACTTAGTTACCGTTATCTCAACCTTGTTAACCTTTTGTTTTCTGTTAGTGTTCTTCTCTCCATAGTAACCACACCTGGGCTGGCGTTCTGTTAGCTGAGACAGCTTCTTGGATGAGAACATGGGCTGAGATGCTTCCAGTGACACTCTACAACTGCTGCTATAATCTCTATTATTTCAGTATCCTGTGCTTCTAATTTAGCTTTCTGTCTTTTCAAACCCCCTGTCGGTTGTGGCAGATGGCTGCTTGTACTGAGCCTCGTTCTGCTGGAGGTTTCTTCCTGTTAAAGGGGAGTTTTTCCTCTCCACTGTCGCTACATGCATGCTCAGTATGAGGGATTGCTGTAAAGTCAACGACAACACAAGCCATTGTTTTGGTCTGCTGATTCCAGAGGAGTGAATGCTGCAAGTCAATGACTCGATGCAATCTGCGGAGGTTCCTTAGATTGGAAACTTTTTCAAATTGATTTATTATGATGTATCTTTGATTTTAATTGATTTTCTGTGAAGTCCCTGAGACGACACCTGTTGTAAATTGGCGCTATATAAATAAACTGATTCTTGATTCTTGATGTGGTACAGGAGTTGGGACGAAATTCTAATCCCCCGGTCCAGTTTACACCCTGATAGCAATTTTAAATAATATAATAAAATATAAAGAACTATACGAGAAGGACCAAAACGACCAAACGACCTCCAATCTTTATGCTTCCTTGCAAATTTTGGCCTTTCTCTCTGGTTAATCTCACGGACTAGTGGTTTTCTAATGGCTACACAGATTTTAAATCCTAATCCTTTGACTTCCGTTTCAATTGTGTTTGTGGAAATGCTTTTTCGTTCACTATTAAACAAAGGCCTGAGTTCTATGCTTCTTCAGTTCGATATCACTAAATGTTTTTATGCTTGCCGATCACAAGATTTCAGGATTTTCTTTTGACCATATTTATTCTTCAACAGCAATGGCTTCCCACCTACGTTCCAGTTTTTAATAATGTACTGGACGTTTTAAACCAAGTAGTTGCTCCACCATATTTCTCTGCTCTACCCATGTCAATGACCTGAACCGTTCTTAAACAGACTAACATCTATTTCACAAACACTGGGTGTGTCTTTTCATGTTGTTGTGTAAAAAATGTTAAGCTAATCACTGCATCAGTTGGGGTTAAATTAATTGTTGTCAGCTGAAAGATAATTGCCACACTGTAATTACCCAATAGGATGCTTAAACATTACCTGTAAAAAACACTCAACCCCTTTGATTTTTTACTCTTTTTTATCACCTTTGCAAACCAGTCATGAAAACTAAAAATTGTCTCTTTCAAAATAATTACGAAAAACATTATACAACAGTGCGTGAACACAGCATAAGACTTGTTTCCTCTTATATTAATAACTATTACTCTCATAATGCTGCTTTCACACAAAATTAGTTTTGGGTGTCAAAAAACACGTCCAATGCTTTAAGTTGGACACGTTTGCAAGGGCGGTCGCACTTCCCTGCTCTAATCAATGGTCTCTTTGTATAATGCCGGATAAAGTTAAGAGAGCATTTGGCTCTATTTATTAAGAAGTGCAAGAGTTCAAGTCTGTCGGATTCCTTGGCGTTGTTTCTGTAGAGTTTGGTGAGATTCATCACTTATTACAGGGTCACTGTTATTGGTTGACGCTCAAGCATCCAGCGGAGAGAATTCACATGTCACATGTATGTTGGTGCTTCTACAAAGGTTCAACAATTGTTATATAATTATAGTAAATAAATAAATGTGTAACAGCCTAGTTGGTCCCCTACTGATTTTAAGAGGCCACCAGAGCTGTATCAGGTGGGAGAGGTTTGAAAAATATGTAATGAAGAAAATAAGACTACAAGTCTTAAAATAGTCCTGTTAATGTCCCTTAAACGGTCATTCTTAGTGAAAGGATTTAATGTTTGATCACGATATGTTATGGTGTTTGGTGTGATGATAATGATGTTGATAAAAAGTTGTTTACGCATTCTTTACAGTCATTTGTAGGCAACTCCATGCATGGAATAGCAACCATGGCTCCACATACACAAATACTGCTTAAAAAAACCAACACATTTTGAGAAAGGTCAGTTTCGGGACACACAACACCAAAATTTTTTTTTTTAAACTGAACTCAAAAAAGAAGCTGAATATTTTTTATTTTCTTTACATTTATTCATTCATTCATATTGTATAGCCAAAGGTTTTAAACATCATTAAGTGTAATTACTTGTTAATTACGATAAGTCCCTAAATGTGCCTATCATGCCACAAAATCTTTCAAGGTTACATTAAGGTAAGCGTCCATCTCTTGTCACGTTTCTTATTTCCTCTGAAGACTGACAGTGTCATCAATAATGTTGTGAAATGCTTGTGTCAGGGATCAGTCTATGTAATCTTCAGATGTATTTTGCTGATGTAGGGAATGTATCCAAACTAAATATTTAGCATAAAGAGGATTTTAAAATTACTAATCTTATTACAATATAAGATTTTTCTATTTTTGTGCATTTAGTAATTCTATTTCAGTGCAGATGGTACATATATAGACATCATATTAGCATTTTAGCTCCACAAATAAGACATGGTATAACAAAGTGGGATTTGGAGAGCAGAAGCCCTTAAAGCCTTTGCAGCATGAGTAAATCACCATGATAAGTTTAGAGCACTTACCTTTGTCCCTTTAAAACAGCGTTTGTAGTGTTTGATTGGAGAGCTAGTGGAAATGGTGCTTGAGGTGCAGAATTGCTTGGAAGGTTTGCAACAGAAGCTTGCTTCCCCCATGGCTTCTACACAATTTATCAAGCTGATTGGCTACTTGTGGTGATATTGAGGATTAAGCATTTTCCTTTCAAAGGTCTGAAGACAATATACCCTTAGAACTAAGTTGCATTGTAAAAAGAGGAACTAAATAGGACAAGAATTTGTTTTATAAAACCTTGTCCCTGGACGATCAAATATACTAATGTTTTCTCTTTGTTATAATTTTATTTTATCTCAATACTGTTGCTGTGAATTGTGTCGAAGGTTACTTTAGAACTTGATTCTCTAGAATGCAGAATGCTGATTTGCAAACCCTGGTCTGATTCTTATTAACTGGCCAGTTTGATGCCTCAGTGTGGCATATGCAACCCCAGACACTGCACATGTGACTGAAATTTTGTTCTGTCAGGGATCTTGATAGTACTTGTTTAGAAAATTTCAGGATTCTAAGCTTTCGGAGCAGATTAGGCCACTCCCTAAAATCTCCAGCAGAACCTCAGGTTATAAGAAAGTATAAAGAAAACATGACACAGAGTAAGAAGTATATAACCAAGTGTATTCCCTCTGTTAATGTACACATATTTAGAGTCATCTCACTGGAACACTTTACAATAACATTTAGAAAGAACAGGTAGATACTGGGAGGAGTATGTTTGAAATGGAGAAAGCGGAAAAAAACTAGACGAACATGACGAGGATAAATCGATGGAACCTGTCAAACGAAAACGGAAAAGACTGGTAGATGGACAATATGTTGTAGCAGGAATAGATGCAGGACACAAAAACTGAAGGAAACAAATAAAGAACGATGATAGAAAATAAAATAAAAGTGTATCTTTTGGAAATCAGGAATGCTATATTTTAACCCAAATCACATTTGCGTGGTTACCAAAACAAAATACATCGAAATTTCAGTTTCCCAGAACCATTGTCATTTTTTTTCTCCAAACAGGAATGATAGTAGGGAAAGCACATGTCTGAATAAGTAATGGGATGAGTTTCAAATATTTAGACATTTCACAAACTTGTTTTAGGAATTTTCTTTTCGTGGTTCAGTTTACTTTTTTTTTTTTTTTATAGAGTTGAAAATTGGAATACTACAGTTCGTGGTACGTCTTCCAGGGACTAGCCAATCTTGTGGATACTCCTCCCACAAAGTTAGTTTTGCCCTTTGGCTGCTATCAGTCCAGTCAGACAAGAGAAGGGCAAAAAGTGGTGTCTTTTTATTCTGCTGTAATAGATCTCCCAACGTTGGAAATCCTGCAAAGTGAAATCAGACTTACCCTAAAACGTCTCTCATTTATTTGGAAATGAGGAAAGAAACATATTGCAGCTGAATCTTGCGACTAGGCATTTCATCAGCCATATTGTTCATGAGAGGGACAGGGTTGTAAAGATTAGGGAGTTGGTTGTTGTCAAAAAATCCCAAAGTCCATCTTCCTTGTGCTCTATCAGCAAACTTACTTATAGACTTGCCTACGCTTCCGCATCGTCTATACATATATTTATAGTTATTTAGAACAGAGTTCATCTGGTTTGCTTGAGTTTTTTTTCTGTGATTAGTAACTGTAAGAACATGACAGTTTCTTTGCTGGCCCACTTGGGGGCGCCTTGGCGTCCCGAAACACACAACATTTATCTGCTGGAACAAAGATGGGCCAAGGGTTCTTGGCCTCCAGTTTTTGGTGGCTAAACGTACAAGTTAGCATCCGTTAGGTTAGCTTGATGGTATCTCAAATAGTTGCTAGGTTTAGCGGTATGATCATCAGTCAATCATATTTATTTCGTTTTTTTTAAAACTCCACAGAAAGAAAAATTGTTTTTCTCTTTTTCGTAAATGAATACTACATGCTTGAAACATGGCAGAGTTCGCATTGCATCAGCTGCTAGGCACGGCAGACAAGGAGAGAAACGGAGAGCACACTTCAATGAGGGAAAGGGAGAGAGACCAAACCAGGTGTGACAGATCAGGCGTGTGTTTTAACTTCTACATGTATTATGATTGAAGTGTTCCTGTAAGACGGCTGTTATCTCTGTTACAGGAATGCTGGCACATTGCTAATTTATGTCTCTAATCTAGTTTGGCATTTGTAAATGTCTTATTTTTTATTTTAGTCCTCCCTTGTCACATAGCTCAAAATTAACTCAAGGCAAACACTTTTATTGATATTTGCTTACAGTACTTAAGACTTTTAATTAGCAGTTAAAAAACTAACCAAGGAATCACTGATTTAGCAGGATTGCCTCCCTGGTTGTTGGCACTGTATGTCTAAATGTGGCTGAAACAGATTCTTCCTTAATCTATACCAGGGTAACATTTGACAAAATACAAGAAAGGGTAAAACAATTGCAATTTTTCTGCCTTTTGGTTTTACTTGAACTGGCAATACTGAATTTTAACTGAATCAACCTCTGTGTATTGGTTGTCATCCTGGAACTGCATTCTCTCCCTTTGCCCCCTTTTTTTCCTCCTGTCTCTTTCCTTCTCTATGTACGCCTGCTGTCTGTCTTTGCGTGTGATGGTGGTGTTTCCTCACACATAGTACTCCTTGTCTTTGTTCTTCTTGTTCTTGGTGACTGTCTTGGCAGTGGTGGGCTGTTTTTCCTTCACCAGAGCACCATTGCTCTGTGTAGCTGAGTTGCTGATGTAGTTGCGGCTCTGATCCACCTGATAGGAGCCCTCATCTCGGTTGCGGTACTTGTACATGGCGTAGAGCAGGATGAGGATGCAGAGCGCTGCTGCTGCTACAATGCCCACCACCATTCCTGTGGTGCTGCTGGACTGCTGCACCTCAACGGCACCAGGAAGGCCTCTTTCTGGAGACGTGGGATCTGGAGTGGGAACATGGGGAAAATTCGGGGGGTAGGTTATTCCTGGGATTCTGCGGTGGCCTGGATCGGACGAGGGTTGGGCCGGCGGCAGCAGCACCTGATCGCGGGTGTTCATTTTGCCAGCAGGGATATTGTTGCTACTGCTGCTGCTGCCGCCAGCAGCCGGTTTGACATGAGGTCCAAGCTGGTCAGGGTTGGCGGTTGGGGTGGAGGAAAGTGGTGGATGGTGGGAGTTGGGATTGCGAGAAAAGTGGCGGTCTCGGGGGTTCTGAACCACACCCTCAACTGCCGGGGGAGGAGGTAGGACAGTCCTATCAGTGACCAGACGGGAGTTTTTATAATAGTCCTCGTCATCTGTCTCTGTCATTTCCCCTGAACCCGAAACCTCTATGGTCTCCTCGCAGTCCTCCTGGTCCAAGGGGCAGGGGGGGCGGCCATTGGGCATGGGGACAGACTCTTTGGTTGTTTCAAGCAGGGTGAGAAAGGGGCGATAGGTGGTTGGGGTTGGGAGAATTACTGGGTAGTGGGTGGCAATAGAGGGAGGGTCTAGGGAGTCCACCGTTATAATGGGCAACACTAATTCACCTCCTAGGACAAGAAAGAGAAAACGAAGGAAGAAAGTGTTAGAGATCACCTTAAAATTAAATAATTAAATAAAATTAAATAGAACAGTTAAAATGAAAACAGGAAAACCAGCATTAAATCAATACATCTAAACATAAAGTTAGTTATGTCTGTCTATTCTTGTCTATTTAAGAAAATACTCTGACAAAATCTGAACTGCAGTGTGTTGTACAGTAGAAAAAGTACTCTATTCTGATCTGTTTCTTTATTCTGTGCTGAACCTACTGTATGTGTTGTGTCACTAACAAAATATATCAGTAGTAGTTTACAAACAACACTTAGAAATGTAACAGTTATTGAACTAGAAATCCTGTCTTAAACTGATAGCTTTCTGATCTTACCTACACTAGCACTCAGGTGTTTCTGCTGTGAGTGGTTAAATAAGATAGCAAACCACGAGGTTTAGGTCACTTACATCAACAAATTGGCCGCATGATTTTTGCATGAAAAAACAAATTACAAAAAGAAAACTGTGTAAGATTGTTCTCGGATAGTGATAAACAACTTCCCCCCTTTACCTCTTTTACTGCCTTCTTGGTTCAAAATAAATTATAATGCAAAGGTATATATTCTCGACTTACTGACCTCCACCTTTTCTTGTCCAAAACATTGTGTTATATAATTCTATCCTTGTTTCTCTCACCCATGGATAATTTCTTCAACGGAGGCTCTGCAGAACTCTCATTTTAATCTGTCAGGACTCACTACAAACATCTAAGTTCTAGGGAGTTTGTAATGTCTTCCTGCAATATTCATCTAATTGAAAGCTGTTCATTTTTTTAAAATGAGACAACTTTTATTTATTGGGATTTTATAGCTAAACATAAAGTAGTGTGTAATTGATTAGTAGAACTAAGGCAAGCCGTTTGAGTATTTATTCCATATCCTTGATATCAGACAATAGTTTTCTTTACTAGTTTCCACTTTGACCATACTAGCTGTACATTTTTTGCACTAATTCAGCAGTTTGTTGCACTAGACAAACACCTTTCAAGCAACTATTAAACCTTTTTTCCAGCTAGTTTGAGCAGAGCCTGTACTAATGAAGCCATTCCTCCTACTAGCAGCATCAATGTCAGAGCTAGTCATCATTTTTACACACTAATAGGCTTCTGGGCCAAACTAGTCAACTTTTACATTGTGGCCTTCAAAATATCTGACATGTTAACAAGTTAAGAGTTTTCTGCTTCCTAGTTAACAAGTGGCATATAGTTTGTGCTTGTTAACTAGTAAGAATAAAAACCTCACTAGTAAATACAGAAATGTCTAGTAGTCATTTAGTCCTTGCCAAAATGTGCACTAGTTAACTAGTTACGGGCTCTTTAGTCTTGCTAGTTTCATAGCTAAAGAGAGTTTTTACTTGTTGACTAGTTATGTCAACAAAAAAATTACAATTTATACTAGTAAAAAATAAATTACTAGTTAACAAGTACAGTTTAAGATGCTTACTTGTTTACTATTTAAATGTCACTAGTACCACTAGTTGGACAAAATGCTAAGAAGTGGGATGAAGGGTGTTGGTTCTGGAATTGAAAATGTAACTCTTTAAAGCCTGAGCAGCTTTAAGTGTTGACTTCACCTTCTTAATGACTGCGTAGAACAAATAAGGAAGATACTAGAGACCAAATTCATGTTTAGTTTATTACATTTTTAGAATCACATCAGATTAAAATAGGCTGTCTGTCAGAGCATCAGGGTACGAAGAGAAGAGGAGAGTGATACGTAATGCCTACATTATGGTCTATGTGCATGTATATATATATATATATATATATATATACATACACACATACATATGCAACATTGTATGGAGATTAATGTGACACTGCAGAGTAATGAATATATTGAAAACGTACCATGGAAATGCATGTCATGCTCAAAGCTAAACAGGACCCTGGGAAATATTATGCACAGGCAGTGTGCATATACTGTTATTAATTCAATAGAGAACACAATGAAAAGTAGAAAACCATGTATAAAATGAAATTACAGAGTATCTTGCCATAATTGAAAAAGGCTCTTACTGTGAAAGTAAGTAAAGGTAGCAGAATTAGGCATTTTAATGTCCAACTAGTCGACTAGTCGCACCAAAAAGCCCCAGAAGTTGACTAGTAAGGCATTTAATGTCCCACTACTCGACTAGTAAGGCATTTAATGTCCCACAAGTTGACTAGTAAGGCATTTTAATGTCCCACTGGTCGACTACTGGCATCAAAATGCCCCACTAGTCAACAAGTAAGGCATTTTAATGCCCACTAGTTCACTAGTAGCATCAAAATGCCACATTAGTCGACTAGTAAAGCATTTTAATGTCCCACTAGCTGACTAGTAAGGCAGTTTAATGAACCACTAGTTCATTAGTAGCATCAAAATGCCTTACTAGTCGACTAGTGGGACATTTTAATGCGACTAGTGACCTAGTGAGACGTTAAAATGCCTTACTAGTCGACTAGTGGGAGAATAAAATGCCTTACAAGTTTACTAGTGAGATATTTTGATGATTGATGATTGACATTTTTTAATGTTGATGTGCATGATAGGGTTAGATAGATGGATGGATGGATGGATGGATAGATAGAAAGAGAGATAGATAGATAGATAGATAGATAGATAGATAGATAGATAGATAGATAGATAGAAAGAATAAAAATGGTAAGGATGATGATATGTTAAGAAGAAACACAAAATTATATGCAGGCTTTTTACATACATTTTACGAGAGGATGTGTTTAATAAGTGTGATTTTTTAAAAATAGGGAGATGACTAAATTTGTGAATTACATGTATTTTTTACATAAAAATGGCAAAAAAGTATGAACAAATACATTTCAAGTTTCTTGTTAGAAAAGCTTTGTGAGATTTCTTTTGTGAAAATTACTGTGATTTTTTTTGTTTTTTTAAAGTGAATAATTACATTAATTCTGCAACTTTTACTTGAAATGTAGTTTCACAGTAAGAGTCTAGGCAGGGCAAAAATTGTTCAAACTTTTTCAATTATAGCAAGATATTATAGCAAGATATTGTATAAACATATTGATATACAGATGCATTTCCATGGTACACTCTCAATATATTCAATATACTGCAATGTCACATTAATCTCCATCTAACGTTGCATATGTCTATTTATGCCTAATAATCCAATGTGATGCATGTAATTATACCAATAAAATTAAAAAGAAAACATGAATTTGGTATCTGGTTCCCTTATTTATTCGTTCTACACAATCATTAAGAAGATGAAGTTAACATTGAAAGCTGCTCAGGCTTTAAAGAGTTACATTTTCAATGGGTGGAGTTTCTATTCCAGAACCAACACCCTTCCTACCTTTTTAACACCCCTTTGCCCGCCCACTCATGTACCTTGAATTCAACTAGTCAACTAGTTGACACTATGTTGTCCACTAGTATTACTAGTGCAATCAAAATGCCACACTAGTTACCTCACAGAAAACAAAACAGTTTGTAGTTGACTAGCTGAAGAAATAATGTCAACTAGTTTGCTAGTCACAGGCTATTACATCTTACTTGTTAACCAGTGGAGTTAAACATTTGAGTAGTTGACTATCGAGTGACAAAATATCAACTAGTTAGAATTTCAAACACATGCTTCTGCACCACTGAAATTTTTTCCAAAAAGAATAACTTGTAAACTAGTGGCAATGTTTCATCTTTCAAAAGTTAACTAGCTAAAATATGATGTCTCACTAGTCACCCTATTTGACAGAAATAGACAGGGTTACATAAAACAAGTTGGACATTTTTTATACATGTTTGTCCTTTCTTAGAACTACTTGACACTTGCTCATCACTAGTGTGTAACTTAATACAACAAGTGAGACATTTCTTGAACAAGTTGGACCTTTTGTCACACTAGTAAACACTGCATTTATACTAGTTAACATTTCCACCTCACTATTACATTGAAACAACTGACAAGTCAAATTATGCCCAAAAAAAGTTAACTTGCAAAGGGCTACAACTGTTGTGCAGGATAACTAGTTTAACATTATTCCATTCTATTTACCTAGTGCACTCAACAACTAGTGCGATTAACACACTAACATGTCAAGCAAATACCTACACTAGTTCAATGTAGTGGTTCACTAGTGTTGAGGAATGTTTGACTAGTTAAAGAAAATGTCTAACATGTAAGAAAAATATTCAACATGTTAATACCTAGACAAATAATGTAACCAGTGGGAGAAAATCTCCTTAACTAGTTAGCCAGTGGGAAATATAACAGTAACACATATTGACTAGTCATTTGATATTATTAGTTGGCTAGTAAAACATTATGTTTTTTACTTGTTAACTAGTGATATCAGTTGTCCAACTAGTGACTTTCTGAACATTGGGCTCTTACTACTTTACTAGTCATTCTGTTTTATCTCACTATTTGACAAGTAAACACAAATAAACCTCATCTTGGTATCTAGTTAAAGAGCTGCCCTTTACAAGTTAACATTTAAGCTACATCATGTTTCAACTAGTTTACCAGTTGGCATTGCACAAAGATTTGTGCGTTATCTAGTGTGCAACATGCAAATGAAACGGGTGGGATACTATTATTGCTCAGAGTCAAGATTGGCTTACAATTAATATTCTGACTCATACAACCAATAGGAAGCCCCTTTGCACACTTGTATCTACCTCCTTATTTGCATTTCATTGAACTAGTTCACTAGTGAGGCCTTGGCGTTTAACTAGTTTTCAAGTTAAACCTTTTACATTTACACGTTTACAAGTTAAGCTAATTGTTTTGAGCTAGTGTAACAAGTGGAGATTTTGGACCTCACTAAATTACTAGAAAAAAATGCATGCCATACTAGTTAACTAGTAAGGAATAGAGATAATTTAGTATGAGGTTTAGGGTCTCTTATTTCTCACAAGTAAACATCTTTGCTCCTACTTTTAAACAAGTGCAGACAATTGACGGACACTAGTTAACTAGTATGCAGAAACTTGTGTTAACTAGTTACCATGGCAGATATTTTAAAGCCCACAAGTTAACTAGTACAATCTAAAAGTTGACTAGTTTGGCCTAGAAGCCAACTAGTGTGTACAAATGATGACTAGCTCTGACATTGATACTACTATTTGGAGACATGGCTTCACCAGCACAGCCTCTGCTCAAACTAGCTGGTCAAAAGGGTTACTAGTTGCTTGAAAGGTGTTACTAGTGCAACCTTTTGTTATACTGGTGCAACAAAATGCTGAACTAGTGCTAAAATTGTACAGCTATTATGGTCAAAGTGCAAACTAGTAAAGAAAACTATTGTCTGATATCAAGGATATGGAAAAAATACTCAAACGGCTTGCCAAACAAGGCAACATTAATAAATTAGTCTCAGCTCTTTTACATCTAAAAGAATTGCCCTCTATTAAGCCCCAGCTATCTTGCCATTCACTTTGACCTGCTGCTGTGTTTATGCAGATGGCTTTTGACATACAGTTTTTTTTTTTTATCTGACACACAAGCCTGACATACATAATTAAATAAAGGTAAGGGTTTGCAGTCTGAAAATAAACACAAGACTGCACTAAAAAGCTAAAACAAAATCCCCTTTTAATTATTTTTTTTCAATATTCTGATCTCCTAACATGGGTAAGATACCTAAAGGCTTTTTGTTTACCTACATTTAATTATGTCATATGGAAACAACTGTATGCCTGTGTGACACCAGCCCGGAAGTACCTTATTATTGATCAGCTTATGTTGCAATTTAACCCAACTTAGTCAGTTTCCACTAAGGCTGATTGGTGCACATTTTACACAAAGCATGGTTACTACTGTAAGCTCTGTGTTGCTTTCTATTTCTGTACGAAATCATTTGTATCAGATTAATGTTTTCAGATTAATCAAAAACACAATTGATTTAGCACTTTAGCATGGTGTTTATGATACGTCTTATTAGTTTTTTCTTTAACAATTTTCTTAAGGCCTCGGAGAACAGCTGTATTTACCCTCATATTGTGCCCCCCAGAAGTTAAAGGAATTTATTAATTTGATAAATTGCCCTTTACCTATTCAGAAGTACAACAATAAAGGGGCTGAATACATCTATGCACTATGAGTCTCTCTTTTCAACTAATCTTCATAAACTAACTAACTTAACCCAATGTAGTGTTGGCATATATAAAATCCCAATAACATACTTTAAAGTTGGTGGTTCATTTGAAAAAATTAAAAAAAGATTTAAGAGGTGTGTGAACTTATCTAAGGAAGTGTTTGTTTTTCACATGAATCCTTTTACCCTAAATCATTGGGCAGTGACATTATTCATCAAACAATAGTTAGAAAATGCTCTTAATGAGCCATCATTTGTACTGTTCTTGTAATTCATCTGTCTGCTGCCCACAGAGAAATAAAGATTACTGGCCGCAAAGTAAAAAGAACAAACTCAGGTTAATCCTTCAGTGACAAAATACCTGTTACACAAATCTAGCAGCGTAAAAGTACAGAGCAGAAAATGAATACAGGTGTTTTTCCGGACAGTGTGGGAAACAGGTAAGGGTCAAAGTGCACGAACAGTTGTAAAACATGGCAGATGGGAATAAATTACATCACATCTTTGGGGAGAGAAAAGGGAAGGTAAGAGCAAAACAGGACCAAAGATAACGGCAACATCAACAGCATAAAATCATGGCTCAGGCTCTTTATTTGATTGATGGGGTAAAGGAGTGTGACTCCATGGGTAAGGAGTTGGAAATGACAGTTCAGGGCATAAAGGGGTCAAAGGAAAGGCTTTTGGGATTATTGGAGCTTCTCTGTGGGCCTTAGATAGCCGCTCAACATACAAACCCCACATACCAATTTAAATAATAAAATTTTAGTAAAATTTAAGCAAACAGTGCCCTGAAACTAATGCCATGAGTACTAAAACATAGCAGCATTCAACATTACATTTCAGAGTCATAGACATAAGAAGAATACAAAAGCTGTAAAGGAAAATGACTTTTAAAAGGAGAACTTTCTGGGTTCTTCTCTCACTGCAATTTCTCTAAAGTCTAGTTTCCATGGCAATACAACAGTTATCTCCCTCCCGTCTGTGTCTCCGTGTCTGAGGGATTTATTACACTGTGGCGACTGGAGGACAGCAGAGCTTGGTGGCACGTTTGAGAAACAAAAAGAGCTACACACTGGAGGTCTTCCTAAAAGTGTGTTTCTTTGTCATTCCAACACACAAAGTAAAGAAAAAAAAAGAGACTCCAACACAAGTGAAATGGAGGGTGAGGATACACTAGCTCAGCTATCTATAGGCTGCCATCTGTGGCAGATGAGCTGCAAGTGCAACTTTCAAGCTTGCCGCAGCCGCTTTCAGCCCCCCCACTCATTATAAGCAGTTCCTTCCACTCTATGTGTCTTACATCCAGCGACAGCGGCTGACACTGCAGGTGGACGACCTTGTGACGCTGTACCAGCGTTGTGATCATCTCACTATATTGGGAATGTTGTTTTTCAGCCAATTCCCGGCAGTTACGATACGAAAGAACGCAGCAAACTGTCACTATTAAACTACTTATAAAATGTTGATATTGTGCACGTCTCCTAAATGTCAGAGATTGTTTCATCAAATCCACCTCGCAGCTCTGCTGTACTTTCAGTCCGAGGTGAAGCCTCAGGGCCTTATGGCATCAGCCTATATGACTGACAGGCATGGAAAAATAATGAATCTCACTCCTCATCCACAAACTGGGCTTGGCCGTTATCAAGTCAAGCATCTTTTAATTTCCTGTTTTTTGCCTTGAGCCTGATGAAACAGTATTTTTTTAATCTTATCCACTCTTTGGTCCCTGTATGCATCTCTGATTCCTGTGCCAACCCTTTAGAGTATAGAGGTGACCTGAGTAGGATATATTTTTCATTTGCTCCCAAGCTGCCAAGAACCAGGGTGTATCCATTTCACATTTCATGTTTATATGCATAGGTGCGCATGTGTATAGGGGTTTTCCTGACACCAACTTTGCTGATAGTACAGATCATGTTTCCATTCACTGGTTGTTTCTGTCATTTACGTCTATAAGCAAGGGAGGCTCAGATATTATGCCTGATTTATTGAGTTTGACTTCACTGATTTGGACTGCTGAGGCGGTGGGTTCACATTTGGGCCACATGATGAAACTTTTTTGTACCTGTACTCCCAGCGTGACCCGCCTACTCTCTTTGTTCACACAAAATGAGACCAGCCTTGACAGACGCTGACGCATTAATGGCAGTCTCCCCCGAAAAACATTAGAGGCACCGATAACGTCGGCGCAGGCATTTGAAATGTTTACACCAAAAAGGCTGTTTTTGAGGCTGAGCGTTCTGTAATCCCAGCTTTGATTAGACTGCAGATGGAAAACCCAGCTGCATCTCCGAGGCCGATATGTTGCTTGCTATAAAATTATACTACAATAGGTGCATTTATTGTCATACCGCCTGTGGGACATAAGAGTTCTATAAGCTGTTTGCAAAGAGGCTCTCAAGGTAATAAAACCCCTACTTAAGAAACCTTCTCTTGATCAAGAAGACTTAATTTACAGACCCATATCTAATCTTCGTTTTTTATCTAAAATCCTTGAACAAATTGTTGCTAATCAACTGAGAGAGAATTTGAGGAATAATGACCTATTTGAAGACTTTCAGTCAGGTTTCAGAGCTCATCATAGCACTGAGACACCTCTCCTTAAAGTTACAAATGATATTCTCATGGCCTCAGACAATGGACTCGTGTCTATTCTAGTTCTGTTAGATCTCAGCTGCTTTTGACACAGTCAATCACAATGTCCTCATTGAAAGGCTCAAACACACTGTGGGGATCAAGGGAACAGCACTAGGCTGGTTTAAATCGTATTTGTCTGATAGATCCCAGTTTGTTCATCTAAATGACAAATCTTCTCCGCAGTGTAAGGTTACTTGTGGAGTACCACAGGGTTCTGTACTTGGCCCAATTCTATTTACTATATACATGCTCCCTATTGGTAAAATCATCAGAAAGCATGGTGTTAATTTACACTGTTATGCTGATGATACACAACTGTATTTATCTATAACTCCTGATGAATCCAGTTGGTTTGGTAGATTACAGGCATTTCTAGATGAGATAAAAATGTGGAAGACTTTAAACTTTCTGCTCTTGAACTCTGAAAAGACAGAAGTTGTTATCTTTGGACCAGAACCTCTAAAAAAGAAATTGCTTAGTCAGCCACTTGACCTGTATAGAATCAGGTTGGCATCTGGTGACAATGTAAAGAACCTTGCTGTTATTTTTGATCAGGAAATGTCTTTAATTCAGAACTTCGTATCTTGAAGGGAAAAACCAGGAAATTGGAGAAAAAATGGCGGTTTTCGCTTTTAGAGGAGTCCTATTTATCCTGGAAAAACAGCGTGCTTCTGTATAAAAGGACACTGCGCCAAGCTAGATCTGCATATTTTACTTTACTAATAGAGGAGAATAAGAACAATCCTAGGTTTCTTTTTAAT
>JAVLVB010000332.1:590495-603483 GCA_032876305.1 Orestias chungarensis
AGTTTTTCCTCTCCACTGTCGCTACATGCATGCTCAGTATGAGGGATTGCTGTAAAGTCAACGACAACACAAGCCATTGTTTCTGCCTGCTGATTCCAGAGGAGTGAATGCTGCAAGTCAATGACTCGATGCAATCTGCTGGGGTTCCTTAGATTGGAAACTTTTTCAAATTGATTTGTTAGAATGTATCCTTGATTTTCATTTATTTTTTGTAAAGTGCCTTGAGACGACACCTGTTGTAAATTGGCGCTATATAAATAAACTGATTCTTGATTCTTGATTCATGGTGACACATCTGGTCTTTAAAATGGTGTAAAAGATCACCCACCCTCCCCATTGTCTGCCGAGCTCCCCTTGCTACCAACACAAACTTCAAGACCCTATTTGTTTTGTTGCATTTCTTTAACTGGGATTTTGGAAAATGGACTTATGAATGACATCTCACCTGATTTAATTGTATTCTGTTTAACAAAGCGATAATTCCAATATGGCAACGCCAAGTACAGTTGCTATTTTGTTCGCAGAAAACAGATGAAAACTACACAAATATGAAACTTCTTTGCAAAAATAATTCTGATTAGGGGAGTTAGAATTCCCAAGGCTCAACACAATTAGCCTAGGAAGTATTGATGGGTAGATGAGGCGTCATGAAGAGTTTCGACACAGCAAAACTGTATTGATACTGTGTCACTGAATACTGACACCTGCTGGACATTAAAAATCCTTACAGGCAACGTAGATCGACTGATTTGATGAACCAGTGTAAACAATAACATTTAAGTCATTGTATGTTATTGAATATTATATATTGTATTATTTCATATCTTAAGTTAAATTGAAAATATGTGATATTCTTAGATACAGTAAATAAATAATGTGAACATGAACCATAAAGTGAAAAATTAAGTGAACGTGTTTGAAATGAGGATGATTGTGGACTGAGGTTTTTCTTAATTAATTTTTATTCAAAAAAATAAGTTTTTCCAACGTTTTGAAATTAAGTCTGTTACGCTTTTTCCCCTAAGAGTCCATTTCAGGTGAATTTGGATTCAGATAGATCAAGTAGAAGCTGAAAAGAACCGGATGAAAGAACGAAATGAAAACAATTCCCTTATTTTCTGATGTAAGATCAAAATGGTCCCACACTGCCGAAATCTTTTGTTTGCCTTCAGTGGCTCCATAGTTGATGCTGTACCGAAAAAGATCAAGAATGCATCCCGTTGACAGATTTGCTTCCTTATGAACACAGTTTGGTGCCTCAGTGTCATTTGGTGCCTCAGTGTGATACATACGCCAACGCATCACTACTAGGAAGTGGTTAATGGAATATCTCTTGGTCATTTCAGTCATCGAGGGGTCGTCAGATAACAGTGCCAACACAAGGCAATCCATACAAACTTGTACCATTAAAAACTAGCAGGTGTCATATTTAAACCCCCCGCAGGATTTATATGATTAAAGTGAAAGATTGTTTTAAAGTTTTGTTTTTTTCTTACATGTGTATCTCCATTTCTGTTCATGCCCTTTTACATTTAAATAAAACCATACTCTCTTGGTTCACCGCATTAAATCTTAAGCAAATACTTGAAAGTTTTTGGATGTGATATGTGAATGATTTAATACGACAGCTGTAGCACATAGAACTCCACGGAAGCAGAAAGTAGTTGTATTGATCCGTATGAATTCCTAGCCCTTATATCAGACACAGTTTAATAGAAACTCCACTACTGCGCTTACCATTTTTCTGTCTTTCATGAAGGCAGCTCAATAATTTCCAGGTCCTTCTCACATGTAATTGAAAACACTGGGAAATGTTCCTATCTCTAAAAGGCTGCAAGCTTATGTTTGTGCAGCACTGATGGAGGGATGGTGGGGGGGGTAGATGTGTTAGGGACAATGTTGATTCTTCTCTCCTTGTCCACAGCTTTCAGACAGGCTTACCCAACATGGATGGCTCGCCACGCCGGAACCGTCTCAGCATCTGGGAGTTGCGATACGGAGCACGTGTGCGTACGCGCGAGCAAGTGTGTTTATTTCTCAGGAGAGTCGGCAGCAGAGAGAAAAACTTTACACCAACAGAGTGAGAGAGGCAAGTGTCTGTCTGGAGAGGTGAGCATGTTTGCCACTATCTCTGTGTTTGTTTGTGGGTGGGCAAAAAGAGTTGCATTTCCCCACAGGAGATTAAGGCTGGGCATGGAATCCACAGAAATACTCTCATTTCAGCCTTCGATAAGAGTGGAACCGTGGCTCTATTTCGGTCCCCACCGCCTACAGAGAAAACCGCAGGAGAGTGCTGCTCTCCAGTTCCTGAACACAGCTTCAGATCAGTTTCTGTTCACACAAGCATACGGATATGCTCTCTAATCTCTTGCTATTTGCGGCGCAACGTAGCCATAATCCGTATTCCCAGTTTATTCTTGAGAAGCATAGCGATGTTAAGAAGCAAACTCTGCCACCCGTCTCTATTTACGAACTTTTTCAATTCTGGTAATGAGGTTATTGCTTTTTAGTGCCAAGAGTTGTTTTATATAAAAGGAAATAGTTAAAATGTAAATAGAAAAATTGTTATCACATTTACATTTTTTCAAGTATCAACTATTTGTTTTCTGCCACAGGTTATATTTTTGATAGAAGAACAAACTGCATTCGTAACGTTTAGTAGACAGAACACTGTTATGCAATTGAAAACGTTGTTAAGGTTTTGAACACAGTGGCTTTTATTTTAATGTAAATGGATGGTGTGTGATGTGTGTTAATAAATAAACAAAAATAAATAAGCGACAAAATAAGTATGATATTTGAAAACAACTCAAATGGAAAGATGTTTTTCTTTGATACAAGGCTACGCTATCACATACTGAGTGTCTGCAGTTTCACATCATTTTTTTGTTTTAATAGTCGAACAGCATTCACCGTGCTACTAAGAATAATGTCTAGCTTTTAGGCCGGCACTCTGGGGACTTTTTTATGTTTTAAAAACTCACTGCAATATGATGTTCAGCCACTAGAAGAACATTTCTGATAGTTGTGTAAATATACATATTGCTTTCAGAATACCAGACGATACGCGTTTCTTTTAGTGAAAATCACAAAATACATTTCAAAGGGTCTTTAATCAGTGTAGAAGAAGTTGAGGTGAGATCTGATTAATTCATCATGACTATTTGGTTCACCCAAATGTCAACAAAGTCATAGAAAATTTAAATAAAGGTTTTTAAAAAAAACATTTTTTTTTAAAGAGCTTAGTTATGTTTTTATTGTAAAATACTTCAGTTCAGTTTTGACTAGTCAAAATACCATGGAGAACACTCTACAAGAGCTCTTTAGTT
This sequence comes from Orestias chungarensis, assembly GCA_032876305.1. Lineage (NCBI taxonomy): Eukaryota > Metazoa > Chordata > Actinopteri > Cyprinodontiformes > Cyprinodontidae > Orestias > Orestias chungarensis. Next base: position 593,825 of record JAVLVB010000332.1, read on the forward strand.
GAGGATGGATAGGAACCACTAATACACTTACTATTTACCACTACTGGTGTTTTTAAACCAATCAATGCAACCTGCCAGCTTAACATGTACTTCATTTCTCATGTCAAATTAGGGGTTCAAAAACATAATTACAGCAAAGTTTCTGGGCAGCTTTTTCGGGACAGAAGCTTCACTTTTGTTGAGAGTCGGGATCTCATCGCAACCTTCACCATAACGTTATTTCAAAACATCCAAAGAATCCTAATAATATAGCTCAAACTTAGTTTTCTAAACCATTGTGAGATTTGTTCATTAAAAAAAGGGGAATTTTATCTCCTCCTCCTCACTCTTGCGGCTTTTAAGCCTTAATGGTAACAGTAGAAGTAGTTGGAGTCATGCTGGTTCTTTGTGTGAACATGGTTCTTGGCAGTTTTTTATGTACAATGGAGCTGGAAAGCACAGAGGCAGGGAGTAAAACACATGGCCTTTTACTTCCCCCTCCTGTTGGGGTGTCAGAACATTACTTGACCTGCTGTTCAGACACAGAGGCTCAGGCGTATGCTGCACACAACAAACTGTGCTTCCATGTTGAAACTGTTCGCCCTTGTTGAAGTCAGAGCAGGAGTTGTGCAACAGCTGGATAAATGCTAGAAAATACCACTTGGTTGAGGAATAGAAGAGGCAACATTTCTAGTGACTGCCAGCTGAGACTCTCCTATATCCAATCGGAGGTGCATACAGGGAGACTGCAAAATAACCCGCAAAGTATTAACTAGAAGTGGAGAAAGTCTGTTTTCCTTTTTCTTAGGTCTCTCAATAAAAATTATACAACACAGAACTTTCTGAGTTGACTCACCATTTCCGGGCTCGCACTCCTCCAAGTCCTCATCGTCGCTCGGACACTCTGCCGAAGCTACCAAGAGGTCATCCGCATTCTGGAGGAACAGAGGACAGAACGCCAGGGCAACTTTTATTTCAGCGAACAACTTAAGGAGCAACTTAGAAGGTTAACACATTTCTGCAAAGTTTCCCATCTCTGCTCATACAGATTTTTAAGTCTGTAGGCGCGGAACTCTCATGTAACCTTTACTTTTAACATGGTGATTTATTGTTCGGCTGTTTGTTGGCGAATGTGTTGGTGGGTGTGCTTTGTGAGTAGTACTCGTATTAACGTAGGCAGAGCTGGGAAGACAAACAAAGAGAAACAAGCTCCATCTGACCAAGCAGCTTTGCCTAATAGTAAACCCTGACTATTCCGTGTGGGCAAGGAAGTCAGACACGGTACTGGTGTTCAAATTTAAAGCTAAATATCCAGCGTTTACAGGACTTGTTTTATTTGAGTCTATACAATGTTAAAGTACCGACCAAACATGAGTCAGCATCTAAAATGATGATAATAAAGACAGTCTGCCTTGTACAAAGTAGAATTGATCAAAGTTTGACCAGATGCCAAAAGTCCTGTACAAAGTAACTCACCACAATGGAAAAATGTTAATGTTTCATGATTTCAGAAAACATTCAGGTGATAAAACTGAACCGGATATATGGAAATCTCTGATTGACATATGTAATCTGAGAAATCTCCCGTTTGATTCTCAAGGTAAGGAGGACAGAAGATGAAATGTTTAGAGCAGAGTTGGAAATAAAGAAGCTACAGCAGTGGGGATCATGACATGAAGACATATTAAACTTGACAAGGTGGTTCCAATGCATTGGCCTGAATTTTCTGCTGCATGACTCTCACAGCTGCATGTCTAGACACCCAAACCTCCTGCCGTCCCCCGCCTCTGGTTATTATTCAAGATGGGGTCATCCGATAGAAAACGGAAAGCTTTTATCAGCGTAATTGATTCGAGTTCTACAACGCTCGCCATGGCTTTCTCCTTGTTATTAGTCCACAGTATGGGTGCTATCATTTATTAATCAGATTGTGTCAAAGAGTACATGTTCACGTAACCTGCTTCTGTCAAACAGGCCTAACGATGGTGTCTCAGATTCTGGGTAATGTTGTACAACACACTGTTTTATTTTATCGGGGCTTTCAGTTGCCTCAGCATTATCTTTTTAAATTAGAACATAATTAAAAACATATATAAAATGAAGATACATTAGATCCAGAGTGATATAGTTTAAGTGTTTATTCTACTCTTACTTTGACAATTCTGGTCTAATGAAATCCATAATTGACATCCTCACAATTTTTTCAATACATTTCCAACAGTATGGAGAGTGTCCTTGGTACAAGAGCTGATGAGTGTGTGGGCAACAATGTAACTTGAGCAATAAAACATGTTTTTGTTTTATTAATATTTTTTGGGACAAACTTAGATAAAGTTATTATTAGCTGTAAGCAACCAAATTTTAACATTAAAATCACAATTCTATCAGGATCATAGCTTTATTGCCTGTTATGTAATTTTAATTTCCTGACACTGCTACATCAATCCATATTTACCTAATATTTCTTTGCGTGCTTTAAAGTGTGCTTTTTACATATGTATATACATGTATGTAAAAAGTGTTCAATACAACTAAACACAAAATTGCATTCAGTCATTGACTTGCACCATTCACTCCTCTAGAATCAGTAGACTGAAACAATAACTGAGCTTGCATGGAGCGACAGTGGAGAGGAAAAACTCCCCTTTAACAGGAAGAGACCTCCAGCTGAAACTGGCTCAGTACAAGCAGCCGTCTGCCACGACCGACTGGGGGTTTGAAGAGACAGAAAACTAAAATAAATGCAGAGGAAACTGAAAAGAACAAACAGTTTATAGCAGCGGTTGTAGTGCGTCGCTGGCAGCATCTCAGCCCATAGATTTGGCACATCACTGTTTAAGCCAAAGTGTTGATGAATCTAATAACCTAACAAGTTTTTTATTTGCACTTCTAACATTATTTATTTTTTTATATCCCAGATTCAACGCTGCTGTTTTCATCTTACACTCTGACATGATGCTACACTGTTTACAAAAACACTAAATTCATACATAATTAGCTTTTCTCTTATTGTATTGCTTATAGTAGTTAGCCTCTTCACTGTATTTAGCAAAAACAAAATTTTATTAACTTAAACCTTTTTCAATTGGGTCTGATGCCATTCCCAGGTTTTGGTTCACATTTCAAGTTTAATGGAGAATAGCCTAAGTAGCCCATCTCTTAATACTGGCGCTTTATTTGTGATGCACAATAGCAACAATTGTATTTAGTTTAAAAATAATCTACATGTGTTGAGTACCAGCAAAGCCAGCCCACAGCGCCATAACCTGCTTTCTTAACCTACACCTGTAGGTTAAACTCAGTTTTGTTTGAGTTTGTGTCCCTCAAAAACAACCAAGTAAAAGCTCAAATACGACGTGGGTCTTATTTGAGTCAGTTACCCTTGGCTGTAATTTAGTGCAGCGACATGCTTGTACAGCCAAATTCACAACATGCCCCCCCAGTAACTTCCAGTAGCTTTGACTGTAATTAATCAGATCTGATTTGTCGGGGTCCCACTAACCCAGTGTGCTGATACATTCTTAAGGAGACCTCAAGGTGTAGCTCCCAACTCAGGTTTGACCCGGACAGAATTTTCTTTTTATTCCCCATCCTTCTGTTGTCAATGAGAATGCAATGGGGGTGGTGTCTATTAGTGTGTGTGTCTGTGGGGGGGCAGCTTACAAAGTGATCACAGACACACAATAGCGCTCTCAGCCCGAGATGGCAGCCGGGGCGTCGGTTCTGATCTTTGGTTTTATAACACGCCGGCGCCGAATTTGGATCAGAGCGAGACAAGTGATGACTCCGACTGCTTCATGGAAACCCACACGATCAGGAGGTGAAGAGAGGGGGAGAAAATATCAGACCCCCCCCCACACACACACACACAGATACATCAAAAGGTGGATCTTTTACTCTAAGCATCAAAGCATATTATTCCACCATGATCAAAGCTGCAGCAGCCGTGCAGCTCAGAGCTTTGGGAACAAATTTTAATTTGGCTGTTCGCACACTCGCTGTTCGCCACCATGTGCTGCGTCTTTCCGGATTCTGGCAATATTCGTTAAAAACTGGCTGGCCTCCGTCAGCTTTGCCCGTTATTCACAACGTAAGGTGTATTTTATTTTGTCTGCTTTTTAACGCAGAACATTGGGGATTGGACGGGCGGAGATAGGATAAGTGGGACTAATGAAACCAATGCAATGCTAAATATACCACCTTGGTATGGAATGCAATGATCATTTTGGGAGCTGTGGCAGAAAATTCACTTTCTTTTCTCTTCAAAGACTCTATTAGCGGCGCTTCATGTTTCTCTGCACTGGCTTTCCCATTTGTTTGTTCTCAGCCACTGTCAGAGGCGTTTGCGCGACAGAAACCGAGGCTTGACGGTTGGACGTTTGATGCCAAAAGGCTCCCAGGGAGTCGAACCAGATTGTTTTTCCAACACAGTTCTGAGTGATGATCTAACTGAGAAGATTTCACGCTGTTCCAAGCTGCACAAAAGCCCAAACTGTGAGTAACCTGAAATGGTTCAAAACAAATTTCTCTTACAAACATGCCATTCGTCAGAAAACCCTATGCGAGCAACATTTGAGAGTGCTATGAAAGGGGAAAGAAATCTTCTCCAAGACGTCCATCACATAAATCGAGTAAAATTCTGGCATTTAAGATAATATCTTATATTGTTTTTGAATACTTTACGCTATTATTTATGCTGTAGTTAGAAAGAGTGGGATGTAAACTCAGAGCTCTTTAATTCTGCCCATTTTCACGGTTTGGCAGAATAACTTTCTTCGTGCAAAATAGTAAATAATAGCATTATATACATTTTATTAGGGCTAAGCTGAAGAAAATTGTAAATCAGATTCAGCAAATTACAGTAAACTATCCCTACTAACAGCCCAATTCATTACTTAATCAATAACACTTTTTAGGCAACAACATAACAGAAGTTAGCTTTTTTACAAACTTGTGTTTAAAACAAGGCAGATTTAATAAGTTTTGGGACATATTTTTTCTGAAAATATGAAGACCGCTCCCTCTATCTCCCTCACTTTACAGTTTACAGATACATGTTAAGTTGGAAAGGTTGTCAGATAAAAAGAAATGTGATAAAAGAAAGATAGGAGCTAATAAGATAAGGTAAATCTGTTGGGTGGAAATAATACAACAGCGCTATGTTAAGAAAGAAAATACATCTATGGTTAAAAACACAGCTAAGATTAAAAGTAAAATATACATTTCCATCTGGCATTCAATCAGTTTTTATTTTGCTGCATTTATAAATGGAACATTAGTTCAGTTGTTAGACACTTCATTTATTTCTTAATGTCATTTTAATTGAGACAGTAGGGGTTCTCCTAGGATAACATGAAGTCACCATAAACCACATAAAGCCACTGACCCAATCCTATCTTTATGTCTGCTCAGGATTTCTAAACCTAGAATAATCCTGTTAAATCTAATTCCAGAAGTGTGTATAATGAAGTGGCATAAAATACAAAAGCAAGACAACTAACACAGAGACGAGAGTTTGTGCTTTCTGTAGCTGTAATGCTGCTTTGATGCGTCAACAAAGGACCCAGCAGGATGGGATGTTAACAAATTTCTACTTTCGAGTGTTAAAATTCATGGTGGAGCGCCTCCTGAGCAGACCGAATGTCATTTCATTTTATTGCATTAGAATCAGGCAACGCAACAGTGACATTTGTGGCAGCAGAAAAACAATTTTTCTTTTGCTTTTCCGCCTATATTTGACAAAGCAACATTTGGTCAACGCCAGTCAAACGCTTTCAATTATGTTACAATGTCAGTCGTACCTCACCTTTTATTCAACCTTTATTACGTTTAAATGTTTTATTTTGTGCTGATATTGTTCACAGTAAATGAGAAAAACCCCATAAATGTTTCTATAAATCTATGATTAAAATGATCTTTATTGATTATTCTGTGTGGTGGGAAAAGACTTCTTATTTTTTTTATTTTTGTAGGATCACTTTTAGTGCCCTGAAAAAGAAAGAAATGTACTTATTATTATTATTATTATTATTATCAAGACAAGTCTCAAAGCACCACTTTAGTTTTCAAATAAACATTTAAAGCAACAGGTCTGTGGTTCACGAAGTAACCTTACAGTGAATTACTAACTTACTACTGAATTATCAACCTAAATCCACAACCAAAAACCCCAGTTTCCCCTCTACGTGAGGAAATCGAACAGCTTTCACTTCTCTGAATTGAGGCGGCTTTTCAGGACTATGGACAGGTTTGCTACCACTCTAACCTGATAAACTTTATGTTAATAGGACTGTTCTTAACAGACATGATACATGTTTAGTTGATAGGATGTGACGTTTCTGTTATTCAGGTTGTCAGTTTTCTTTTAAAAATCTATAAGATCTTCTTGAATATATCAATAATGATGTAAGTGAATGTATGTTGGATCCGTAGAGCCCGTATCACATCTCAGCATCTCTTCCCTCCCTTTAAAAACGTTCTTTGTCTTTTCAAACTACTGGCCCACAAATTAATTGAGATTACATGAATAAATGGCAATACAATTGGGATTAAAGAGCCACAGCATCATTGTGTATACCTTGGCAAACCTTTTATAACACATGAGTGAGATATTTTGGATCAAGAATACATGATAGTTTCATTTTGAATAACTCACATTTTCCTGACAGTTTTATTTCTTCATCATTACATCATATCTCCGCTATTCTCAATGCCAGATGTGAGCATTAAGGGAACCTTGATTTACTGGAAAAATACCCTCTCTCAGTGTAAAATGGTTGACCATCCAAATATTACCTAACCTTAACCTTAGTCCTGGGAAGTTAGGATGACAATTGCATTTAAATATGTTTCAGCGCTGTGAAGTCAACTTAGCCCTGTAGGGATATCTCACACAAAACTTGTCTGGTTCTTAAGGTTTAGAGATCTTTTCTTTGCTATGGATTCAATTATTTTCTCTTATTTCTATAGTAATTTGTCTTCTGGCTTTGGAAAAGAAACAGCAACGACCATAATAATGTTAACAAAACTCTAAAATATCTGTTTACACTATTTGTATTCCTGCAATTCAATGCTAAGCACATAGCAGTGTGAGTCGACTGGAAACAAATACGTGCGTTCCTAGGCCTTCATCTGACAGGTCTGAATGAAGCTACCAGCTTTGCATCAAAAGGACATTTTTAAGAGTGTACTGGTTTGTGACTCCTTTTAGTGACTCAAAAAGTGGCCAACACAACCAGAAGCAGCTGCTTGACTGAGCATTTCTGAGAGTCATCAGAAGAAAAGTTTTACAAAGCTATGCTCTTCCTCTAGATAACTTACAAGACTAGAGAAGAGAAAGAAATATTCGGGGGTCTTATACAAAATTAACACTCCAAACTTTGCTGAAAGTTACTGTCTGCTGCACAGTTGGATTTTTATAATGGTGTCTATCTGGAGTTTCAATAAGAATTTCTTCTAATAGAAACTGTATTTATTCCAAATTGTCTACATGAAAAAGGTGCGAGTTGATGATTAAAAGATTAAAAGTTATGTCTGAATCTGCTGATCATGCTCGCAGGCAAGCCTGTATGGAAACTGCTGACGGACTTTAGATGAGTCTCGGTGGACGTGAAAGTCCTTAATGAACACCACTGTATGAGTGCAATGTGCTGCACGTTTGATGCTGGGCTTTGTTCGGTTAACATTTCAAACTATTGGCTTAAAAGACAAGAGCTTTTATGCATAAAACCCTTACAGTAGCAGCAAAGGCAGGCGGATTCCACATCATTCACAATATAGGCATGAAGCATCCAATACTTCCGGAGACGAGTCTGGATCACGCTTGGTTTTCCTCAGCACACAGCTTGTAGTTAATGATTGTGGATTTCAAGTGGAACTCATTTCTCCCTGGATCCACTAGGCTCCTCCATCATCTTACATGAGGGCCCACTGTTTGCTAATTGTCTCTTACCATGATGCTAACTTCAGCAAATGTGGGTAGTCATCAGACCATAAATGACAGCCTCTCACCAGCATGTAAAGCAGACTGAAACGTGTTTACTTCATCCTAATTTGTCATCGTCCATTAAAACTTTGGTCATTTTTGTACTAAATTTCTCCTTGCCAGCTCCAATCTGAACTTTTTTTTTTTTTTTTTTGCAATTTCCTGCCTCCTAAAATTGATTCACCACTTGTGAGGAAATTAAACAGAAGAGTTGACAGGAGTAATAAACAGGCAGCCATAAAAGCTGTTCTTTGACTTAGGATGTTCAACATCTAGATGGCTGAGAAATGAACCTGGAATGTTCAGATGATGAAATGTAGGCCAAAAATATTTCACTTGGAACTTTAGTGCTCTGATGTTGAAGTTCCTTAAAAATTTAATTCACTGTTGACTTCTTTTGGGTTATAAAGAATAGAGAAATAGTTTGTTTAACAACCTCAGCAGCCGTACGAATCTTTCTCTCGAGTTGTGACTGATAACTTTGGTTATGTCTTTTCATCTCTGACTAATTAAAAAGTGGCCAATCAAATGATCTAATCAGGAGAGTTGCTTTTAAGCTGCAATATGCTTCTCCGGGAAATTCTGAGTTCTAATAACTATCTAACATTTTTCCCAAGAAGAGCCTGAAAACAATAAGTAGATTATTTGATAAAACGATTTGATTGCAAAAAAATGCGGGATAGGATCGGGTCTTAAAGTAACAAGTGCTGTCCCTCTGATTGCTACCTGATTAAACTTCTTTATGCTCTAAAAATATTGATGAAAAACAAATAACACTAGTTGCCATCAGTAGATAAGGAAAACCTGAAAAAGGGGCCGCCCATAATTGTTCTCACAAACCGGTGAAGACAAAATAGTTTATAATATGTTCATATCCTTCGATTGGAACTAAGTAGCCAAGATCAACTCCTAATTACACCAAATTGGTCTCTTTACTAAACTTTTCACAGTGCAGTAAAACGTATCTTCCTGGTGCCTGTCAAACTTACACTCATCCTTTGAATTGCCAGATAGAGAAATCACTCCAGTTCACTAGAGTCCAGTGACAGCAGGTTTACACCACTGGCTCCTAAAGTTGGAGTCAGGACCAAACTTTAGCTCAGAAATTAACCTAAACACCAAAAATTATGATGAAAAACGATATGCTTCTCTAGACATGTTGTAAAAGACAATAATAGGATGGGAAAAATAAATATTAGCACCATGCTGGCAAATATACTGACTGTTGATCCTGAGTGTGTTGTCATTGTACCGCTTTGCAACTGCACTGGTAAAAATGCTTTCATCCTTAGCCAAGACTTTCTTAAATCTCTCTTATATTTTTATTGTGTGACAGAAGCTGGGAATAGAATGCCAAGCAATGCGTTTGGTGATTTAAGGCTGTAAGATGATTTTTACTGCCTATAGACTGTTCTTAAGCTTCTCTGAAGACCACATTAAGTAAGGATGTCTACAACTACTGACTTTGCTCCTAGTTGGGGACATGGTGAACACTAAGCTAAGCTAGATCTGCATATTTTACTTTACTAATAGAGGAGAATAAGAACAATCCTAGGTTTCTTTTTAATACAGTTGCTAAACTTACGAGAAATGAAAACTCTGTTATGTCACCCATTCCTCCAACTCTTAGCAGTAATGACTTTATGGAATTCTTTATTGATAAAATTGAATCTATTAAAACTAAAATTGATTGCCT
>JAVLVB010000332.1:603583-616000 GCA_032876305.1 Orestias chungarensis
CAAGCCATTGTTTCTGCATGCTGATTCCAGAGGAGTGAATGCTGCAAGTCAATGACTCGATGCAATCTGCTGGGGTTCCTTAGATTGGAAACTTTTTCAAATTGATTTGTTAGAATGTATCCTTGATTTTAATTGATTTTTTGTAAAGTGCCTTGAGACGACACCTGTTGTAAATTGGCGCTATATAAATAAACAAACAGATAAGCACCTCCGTATTTGTGATTCTATCTGGCCTACCACTTCATGACTGTCTTGCTGTTGTTTCCAATCACTCTCACTTTGTTAAAAATAATCTTAAGAGTAGAATATTTAGCAGTGAGGACATTTTGTGACTGTCCTAGCTGCAGATGCGCCAATATTCTAGCGTAACATGCTTTAGTCTCCTGAGCTCCAAAAAGATAACCCATATTTTTAGAAATGTTTGTAGCTGCTGTTTGTTTGAGGGTGATTTTGTACAGATTTGACCATGTCAAGTATTTTGAAAAACTAAGAAAGTCAAATTCAAAGGAGTCATAGGAAGATCATTAGGATGTTATTTTGTTTGTATTTCCTGGAGATTCTTGCACAAAATCGCACCTTTGATGTGTCGGTGTCCAATCAGGTCAAAGTATAAAGATCAAGTCAAACTTTAATTAACCCCCTGCTTACATTGATTTCTGCTTCGTATAAAAAGCCAGAAGTTCTTAGTCACAACTTTCTATAGGCCTGCCAACTGAATTCACAATTAAAATTATTTTACTGTTGTACGCACCTCGTCTTCTTTTGTTTTAGTTGATGGCCTTGATCTGTGTCTATATATGTGAATTAGCTGATGATGTTTTAAAACTAATGAACAACTGGAAGTCATTGACTTTGAAGAAAAGCCGTCCAAGCGCTAAAATAAATAATTTGGTTTTTGTAATGTTGTCATCACTTCTTACAATCTTTGTTTGCCAGGCCAACATGGATGCATCAAAAATAACTTTCACAAATTCCAGTTTAAATGCACCTGAAATGAAACTTTCAAAGACCTGCAAAAACATCAGTACGTGTGGACAAGCTTCATATTTCCTCACCGGTGTGACACTGTCCCTCATGGTGGGCGAGCGTCCTTTGCGAGTGGTGGTTGTAGCCATGGTGGTTGTTGTTTCCATGATGGTGGTGGACATATCAGCCAGCGGGGTGGTGGAGGTGGTGTCGGTAGTAAGCACCGAGGGTACGTCACCCACCAGCCTCAGGTTGCCCTGGGTCTGGACACTGGGGTCGCCCTCGGCTGCCATTTTGAACACCTGCAGACCGTTGTAGTACAGGCCTGACATCTGGCCTTGGAAGTGGCGCCCCTTCTCTCCACCACCGACTTTAATGAACGCCTGGCTGTTGAAGATGGTCAGCTGGCGACCTGGTAATGCCACAGATGTCAGAGCAATGGCAGAGAGAAGTAGTAGAAAAAAAGACAGGAGAAGGGAAGCCATGAGCAAATGATGAGAAAAAAGATAAAATCGATATAAGTCGGCTCATGTATTAGCTTAAATATGAAACACAGTACTGTAATTTACAGACAGTAAAACATAGTGGAGATTTAGAAACTGGGATATCCTGGGTAACACTTTAGGAAGATTGGACCCTGGTTTGCAGTGTTTGCTGCCATTATGGAGTTGGTCACGTGCCTCATTCCCAGAAAGGCAGCCTGAAATCTGGCAGTCAAATAGATTGCAGGGGCAGTCGCAGATTGACCCTCAGGATGGGCAGTTCACTGCTAAATGTATTTGATTTGCCCTGAGATGGAATATATTAGAACAGTGCTGGCTTTGTGTCATTGACCTCCAATGTACCTGAGCTGCACAATGATAAAGTACCTCTGCCAGCAGAAAAAATATCACCTCACTGCCATCCAAAAGAGGGAAAATGAGATCCTCATTGGAAGGAAATGTTTAATTCATCAGGGGCTGTTCTTCTCCATGGTCATTATCATTTATCGGGATGGATAGATGGATGAAGGGAGGATGGGGTCAACCATTTAGCCAGGGCCCAATACTATTGTGTTCCCGGGATGTGTGGTGAAAGGGAGGACTGTGTGCGGTGTGACAGTTGGAGTTTTTCTATCATAGCTTCCCCCGGCTGATGGCAGAAGAGGTTTCACGTATAAGATTTGTTTCTGAATGCACGTCTCCTTTGGGGGTTTCCCATGATGCCACTTGGACAGTCTGCGATGGCATTATGAGTCATATGGTTCAGATGGACATGTTTGTAAGGATGTGGGTTTGAAATTGGAGTTATGAGGTAATTACTCAAAGGAGACGGATGAGAGAAGCCAAAGAGCTTTTTTTATGGATTAATCAATTTAATGAAAGAGTGAGTGTGTCTGTTTATGAAAGGAATATGCCACTAATGTGTGCAGTTCAGAGTGAATTATCGATTTAGTCTATAAACCTCTAAAACTACAGAGCTATGTGAGTCTGAATAGAGTGGGCACACTTTAGGGTGTATGCACAGTGAAAAAGTATTCACACCCTTGAACTTCTAATAAAGAAATATTGTGTAAAATTATACATTCAGTATATAGTAACTGGATTTTATGTGACTTACCAACATTTTTGTTTGTATTTTAACCGGCTGAGTTACTATATTATAAATAATGTCTAGTAGCTTCTTATACCATAGACAAAAATATTTACCCATTCTTGTTTTCTTAACAGATCAAACTAAGTTTTACTTCTAGATCTTATTTAGCTATTTAGCTAAATCTATCTGCTTATATGGCCTCGCAGGAGAAAAACATATTCACTATTATGCTGCAACCACTGTGTTTCACTGAGATAATCGTGTGCCTAGTTGTCCAAGGAATGGTGAATACAAAGACATGCCAAATACAATTCTTCCATTTTAGAGTTATGTAGCACATTGTGTTGGCCTATCAAAAAAATTCGAACAGAATGTTTATTTTCGTGGTTATAATGGAACAAATTGAAGGAAAGTTAAAGCAACAAAAACTGCTGACAACTGAACCCTAACAGTAACGTATTAGTCCAAGTGTATTAGGGCAGTTTTCTAATCATCAGCATAGAGGAACTGCCTCATTTGTATTCAATTAAGAGAGCTTAGAGGGTACTTCATCACTGTAATTATGATTTACTCTCCTATACGAGTGCACTTGGTCTGACATTCATTTAGCACCCAGGTGGGTGGAACTATCAGACAGATAATACACATCTGTATGTTTATGTGTGGGTGTTAGAGCACATGTTTATCAGGAAGGTTCCTGCAAGAGAAATCTTTTCCACTGAGATGGGCCATTACGCATGCCATCCCATTATCACATCATTAGGTCTGTCAGAGACCCACTAGGGCACCGCTTCTTGTCCCCTAACTCTTTAATGAAGAAACTTAATGTCTGGCATATGCACCGTCGACATAATGGCGGGGTCTTATTCAATTATCTCATCACCAGCATGTTTGTTGTTGGATAGGCATTGATATAAATAGCAGGAGAGAAATATATGGACACACTGAAAACACTGAAAAAAACATGCAACACAGATATACACACTAAACCTAATGGTCATACAAACAATCAGCCTCGAGGGTCTCTCCTCTCAGAGAATCTGTGATTTCATGGATAAAATTTGATATATTTAAGAGGACTATTTAGTTCTGCACACTGCAAAATAAAGAGATGAAGTTAATCTGCAAACATTTTATCTATTTAATTTTCAAAACTGGCTATAGAACTACTGAGAATTCAGAAAAATGTTAACATGAAAAACATTTAACTTTAATTAAACGGCCGTTCGGAATTCAAATGCGTCACGTAAATGCCCCAATCAGAATATCCTTATCAGATTCAGTTTGACTGAAATTAAATTGCGATCTGAAATTAGGGGAGTGGTTTAAGATAATTAATAATGTAAATGGTTATTAATTATCTTAAACCACTCCCCTAATTTCAGATCACAATTTAATGTTAATGGTGATAACTCTAATAATAGTCCACTAATTAAAAAAGATGGTAAAACATTCATCGCCGCCAAAGAAATAAATAGGGTTTTTGAAGAGTTTTATAAAAACCTCCATACGTCTACTGACAAACCGGACACAGAAGAAACAAATGTTTTTTTTCTCATCACTGAAGTTACCTACCATCTCCAATCAGCAAAGAGAAAAATTGGATTCTATGAAACCTGGGGAGTCGCCATGCCTAGATGGCTTTCCAGTTGAATATTATAGGAATATATATTGAGACCATTTCCCCTGTATTGCATGATGTATATAGAGAAGCCTTTGAGTCAGGCTTTTTACCTGGCACTTTCAATGAGGCTCTGATATAACTTATTCCCAAAAAAGACAGAGATATTTCAGATCCAGCTAATTTCAGACCCATTAGTCTCATAGGAGTAGACTGCAAAATATTAACAAAAACACTAGCATCCCGGTTAGAAAAAGTACTTCCGGATATCATAAATGAAGATCAAGTAGGCTTTATTAAGTACAGATCTCCAGTCGACAATATGAGAAGGCTTACTAATCTAATACATTTGAATCATTCTAACCCAGTCCCTGTTGCGGCGTTCTCTTTAGATGCTGAGAAAGCCTTCAACCGCGTAGAGCGGGGTTTCCTTAAAACAACACTTCTAAAATTTGGATTTGGATCTATGTTCTACATATGGGTGGAAATATTATATTCTAGACCAAAAGCAGCAATTATGACAAATGGTCAGTTATCCAAATTTTTTCACCTTTTCAGGGGGACAAGACAAGGTTGTGCCTAATCCCCATTGCTTTTCACGCTGGTGTTGGAACCATTAGCGGTAGCAATAAGAGCCAACACAAGAACTAAAGGAGGTCATGCAGGAGGAAAAGAGCACAAGCTGCTTATGTATGCAAATGACATCTTAGCTAGTATAGCAGATCCAGCTGTCTCTGTTCCAGCTCTACTACAGTGTGTTGAATCGTAATGCAAAATTTCAGGATACAAGATTAACTGGAACAATCTGAGTGAATGCCCATATCCCAAACATGTCACCTAAATGACATTACACAATTTAACTTTAAGTGGGTTCCCTCGGGTATGAAATATCTGGGTACACGACTTCATTCGAATATAGAGGAAATAATGTTGCTGAATATGGAACCGCTTCTCCAGAAAATAAAAACTAATCTTAATAAATGGGGAAAATTGAAACTCTCTTTATGGGGAAAGGTAAATGTAATAAGAATGGTGATAGCCCCATTAATTAATTATGTGTCCATGATGGTGCCTGTGGATATCCCACCCCAGGTTTAAAAACAGTATGGGACTTGCATTAAGGACTTCCTTTGGGTCAAGAAGAAACCCAGAATTAGCATAGAGAAAATGTGGTGTGCAAGGGAGGGAGGGGGCATGGCCCTCCCTAACGTAAGGCTATATAATCTCCCATTTGAGATGTCTAGGTTATCTAAATATTTTGGAAAGGGAGAAACAAAGCTAAGTTGTATGAATATTAAAGAAGAATTAGTGAACCCTTTTAGACCAATAGATGTCCTTTCCCATGCTAAAAACGGATAATAGAAAACCTCTTCCCACAAATCCAATACTACCACATTCTAAATTAGTATGGAAGGAGATGCATCAAATATGTAAGATATCACATTTAAAACAGTTGAACTCTTCATTGTGGTTTAATCCATCCATCTGTATTGGAAGAAAAACTGTCTACTGGGAACAATGGTTGGTGAAAGGAATACGTATTATAGATGATTTGTATACATACAGGGTTTTTATGTGTTTTTCAGATATTATGCTGAAATATAATATTAAAAAAGATAGTTTCTGGAAATATTTACAAATTAGAGATTGTATTATTAAAGACAATTTTATGCATATGTATAATCAAATACAAGAATTTATGGGCTCAAAAAAACTTAAATATAAGGCATCCACATTCTATAAATTTTTTAATTGCATGGAAAAGGATGTATGTAAACGTCTTAGGATGGTCTGGCAGAAGGACCTTGGCTGCATTTTTAGTGATGAAGAATGGTTGAAAGTACTTTCAAGTAATAGGAAATATGTTAAAGAATCAAGAGGGAATTTCATGCACTATAAGATGGTACATAGATTTTATGTCACCCCATCTAGGCTCCATAGAATGGGCCTGCTCCCCAATAATTTATGCTGGAAATGCAAAAGGGAATCAGGAACGTTTATACATGCGATATGGGAATGTAAATGCATTCTCCCATTCGGAAAAGCAGTACTACAACATATTGGAAAGTGGATAGGTGCGGGGATACCCATGTCACCAAGACTTTGCTTACTCGGGGATCACACAGTGATGCCTAATATATCAAAACACCAACACACCGTGGTGCAGGTGAGGACGGTCACGGATGCCGGAATAATCCTCAGACTATGGAAATCTTCAACTGCTTATTTCCCAACAGCTGGTTGGGATTAATGTTGCAAACAGTGTCATATGAAAAAGTGATGGCTAAGCTAAATAATGACATTGAAAACTTCAAGAAATCCTGGAACTATTTCCTCTTCTGCAATACTGGGACAAATAAATTCCTTCCATGAGCTGCTGTTTTTGAAAATACTGTTTATTGTAAACCTGTTTATTATGCTTGTTTCTGCTACCATCGAGGATACGGTGAGCATGTAAACGCTTGTTTGGATCATTTCATTGTGTGGTGTATTGACCCGACAGAACATGTCTGCCCTATGCCAAAAAGCCACCTTTTTTCCATAAGTGGAGAGACACATAATAACAGGGGAAAAATTGGGCTGTTGCTACATTGAACCTGTAACTTTATTATACAATAAAACATTGATCACAGAAACTGGTGTGGGTCCATTAAGGGTGCTGACAACCCTTCCAACCAACAAGGCATTTGTTGTTGGTTGTTTTTTTATCTTATTTTTTATTTAGTTATTTATAATTAAACACAGGCAGAAGTATAACTTCTATTTCTCTAGCTGGTTAAGAGGAATTAAAAAACTCTGTATACATTTAAGACCTGGTACATGTAAATGCATGTCATGGTCAGATTAATTAATATTGTGCAAATGAAAATAACGTATTCGGATATTTAACAACAATATGTATTAATACAATCAAGTTTGCCCAAGTAAACATGGTTACTTACAAGCAATTCATGGTGTATCACATAACAAATGTCGTTACCTTGTTTCTCAATTCCCTAATAGTTTAGGCATCAGGCCTTGCTCCTGATGCCTAAACTGGGACGGCTTTCACTGTGTCTCTTATTAAATAAAACAAATATATATATAGTTTTTCTAATGTTCAAATATGGATTTAAAAGGTTATAGATATATAATTTCAGAGGGGGCCTCAAGCATTTTGGGATTTTAGGCATTTGGGGTCAGTTGCGGTCCCTAGCCTCTACTAATACCAGGGATCCATTGCAAAGACTTCAGGGGACAGACTGAGAGGATGAAAACAAAAGGTGCTCTCTAGATGAGAAGCAGGGACATCATTGTTTGTTTTTGCAACTGTCTGGTTAGAACGAGAACCTAACAGGCCCTGATGAAGTTATTGTTTCATGGTCTGCCAGGTCAAATCAAAAGTGACGTGTGGTTTAGGAGCCAATTTTGGTGGCAGGGATGAGCGTGGTGTGGCGGGATAGAGAGACAGGGCCTCTGCATGACAGGCAATCTCTGCTCTTAATATGACAGAGCAGGATGTGACACTGCCGCAGAGAATCGGCCGTGTGTGCTTCCACCTAATGACTTATGAAATATGTCAGTGACGGTTTTTTCTCTTCAAGCAGTGTGTATTTGCAAAGATTTTATATTTACATATGCGTCCTCTATTTGTGTATGTGTGGATAGCTTTGTGCCAGGGTTTGCACATTGATGAGGAGTCTACTGGACCTATTCAGTGGAATTGGGTGGCTGCTGCTTCGGTCCTCAGGGCTCTTAAGGTGATAGGCATTTAATGGGCAGCGCTCATGGATGGGACCCAGTCGGGTGGGGTGAGGCTGATGCATGGAAGCCAGCCAGCTTCTATTACAGGCATACATAGCAACCCATGGAGTCTTAATTAACCGCAGTGCAGGCACTGGAAGGTCAGCAACAAGTTAAGCAAATGGTGAAGTTAGATAACAGACTGATACATATGAGCTCTTTATTCAAATTGTGCATTCAATGTATCTGTCAAAATTTACATACTTTTAGGTTTTAACATAAAGGATACACAGGACATGTTATATTTTTCTTCCATAGTTTACAAAGAACCAAGCACCTTCTAACTCATTGTACTACACAGTACCTTAAAACGAACAGTGTTTTTTACACTACAGCAGAAACTGTAGTAATGTGGACATTAGCAGAAGCCAATATCTATAGTTCTTCTTGTCTCTGCTCTTGGGTTTACGGCCAGTTAGCAATAAGGAAAATAAATGCTTCTCCTGCATTGGCTGCTTTTAAAATACCAGCAAATCGTTTGTCCAGTAGCACTTTCAGTAGTTATTTTAGCTTCCCAAACTGGATTGTGTTGCAAATATTTTATACAGATTATTTTTGTATATAAAAAATGTGTCCTTGCCAAAATCAGAAAAAGATATTTCAGCATCTAGAACGTTTGCGGTGAGTGAGTTAAATGGCATATAAATAATATATAGTCATTTTCAACTGTGCTTTAATGTTGTACTGGTCCTTCAAGAATGTGCATACCACTGACTTTAAAAAGTATCAGTGCAAAGCTTAAAGACCTTCTGAGGTAGTAGTCTGCACCTTTGTTGCTAGAAAAACAGTATGTTTATAGCAACAGTTTTATTGGTTGGATTATTGTTTGAAATAAAACAAACATTATAAAATGAATGAAGATAAAATTTCTAGCAACACTGTTGTTGTATGATAATATACTGTAGCCTACTGTAGATCTATTGCAATCCATGATGAAGACACTTTATAAATTTGCCATAAAGTTTGGGATTTTTTCCCGTTCTTTATACATATCCTAGAAACAGAGCCGGAGGGGAATGGCCTGCTTGGGTTGCTCTATTGGCCCTAAACAGATGCTGCCTAACATTCTCTATTAGAGCTGCAAAAATTTAAATTCTCAATGAAGCATTTCGTCATATGCAAACTAACTATACACCCCCGAGCAATGAATGAGTCATCCACGCATTTCAGGAAATGACAAACTCTAAAATTAAGCATGGATACAAAGCTTAGCATTTGTCATTGTCAGGTCTGATGCTGGTATACAGGTCAAGCATATTTCAAGACATATGATCAAAAACACTAACTGGTCTTTCAAGGGGATGCAAATTAAACATTTGCATCCAGTTTAAAGTCTTCAGCACAGGGAGTTATGTAGGATACTGGTCTTTACTGATATTTCCCAAACAGGTTGCTTAGTGCTATTGTTGGGAAAAAACCCAGGTAGCATGTGCTTGTCTCTGCGTCGTTAGTCTTTATTTTATTTTTGAGCAAATTCAGTACCTGGAGGTTCTGACTGTTTAAAAAAAAAGATTGTTTACCATTATTCGCTGTTCTGAATGAGTTAAAACGATTTTTCGGGACAGTTTTCGCTCTCCAACAGGCTTCATGAGGTAGATAATATTTTGTAAGCATTCACAATTTTATACATTGATGGAACAAAAACATTAGTATTTGTGCATTTTCAAACAAGCACTACTCTACATACACACTTAAAATAACTGAGCTTTCTGCTTTGAAGGCAATACATGATACTTTGGCTCTAAGGAAGGCATGTTTTGCTAAAGTACATTAATCTAAATGTTAGTTACCGATTACCTTGCTTTAAAGCTATACAGTTGCAGTATACAGTATACTGGCCCTTTTTTCATGTAGATATTCATTTAACATCTTCAGTGCAAAACTAATAATACACTTGGTCACTTTACACAAGGGTAAAATTATTCTGTACATGAGTAATGAGTTAGTGAGCCTTTCCTGGGAACAGCCAGTATTGGCTTCATCCACCACTAGGGGGCTTTTGTACTCTGACCTCGTTGCAATAAACTACTGCAGAAGAGAAGAAATCACCAATTATTTCCTCTTTCACCGAAATTTCTGTGGAAAATGAATCCAAAGTGTTTTTTTCTCTCACATCTTTCTGTTTGCACATTGATTTTTAGAGAGTATATCTAAACTATTCACAAGAAAACATAGCTTTGGATGCTAAAATACCCATGGCCAATGGCATTCCACCAGCTAGTGCCTGTCTTTTTTTTCAAAGCAGCCAAACCTGAAGTTCCTTTAGGTTTTTCTTGCCACAGGACCCCAAAAGTGGAACTGAGGAAGGCTGCAGATATTTGCTTCTGCAATTGTGCTAAATGACATTCTGTTTAAATGCATGGAATGAGAGAAAACCTTGGTTATTTTTCTGGAATATCTGGATTTTTTCCTTCTTTTAAAGAACTGAAAGTGTCTCGTCAACCGGTTTAACCTTTATGAACTGATTATATCAACACAATGGAGCAAGTTAAGAACTACTTCCCATCCAGTTATGATAAGATATTATAGATCTGGTGGAGTCAACAAAAAAAAAGAAAAACGTTTTGGTTTTAAGCAGAAAAACTGAAATAGTTCTAGGATATGCTGGTGAATTGTGGTATTTGTTTTCTGTCACATTTTAACCAGCTCCATGAGACAAAATGAAACATCAGAGCTGCAACTACTTCTCCGGTCTTTGCTGTCTAGCAAGTACCTTAACCAAAAAGCCAATATATTCCTTCTGCCTAAACAGGGCATGTGGGCAAAGGAGACGGGTATTGCTCGAAGGCATTATCATCTGCAATCACCATTTATCGGTGCATCAGCTTGAGATGGGGGCGATCGTAGCGGCTGGGAAGCACTGTAGAGAAACGAGCAGTGCTCTGACTTTGATTTCCTCGCTGAGTCATTCCAGTAATGACCCCTGCATGTCACAGCAGATTGTACAGCTGGAGGAGAGGGGGTATTTTTACATTTTTAATGCACAGTGGAACACGGCGTACAGTGCCCCCACTTCATGCTAGGCAGGTAATCAATTTGAAGAAAGACAAGAACTCCCCCCTACTGTACATCTCACACCACTCTGCCATTTTTCCTCCTGATTCTCCCTTGAAAAGATGAATTACATTATAATATCAAAGGTTTAAATTAAATCATCCCTATTAAAAGACTATTAAATGTAATTTCTTCTTGTCCTTTTCCGGTGAACAGCTCCATGGTTGCCTAGACAGTGCTTAAGAAGGAAAGACGACACAGTAAGACGATGGAGTGGTGCTGAGAAAGGGCGAACATGACATGCATTTTGGAGAAAGGGGGAATGACAGGCCATAAATGAGGGTATAGAGGATAGAATACCATTAAAACAAACTGTTGGAGGAAGAACTGATGGCTTTCATAGGACGATGTAGAGAATCAGCACAGTTTGACACATAGTAAATATATAAAAGAGAAAGATAGCCACGCAAAAAAGAATGTAGGTAGTGTTGAATGTGTTCTAAGTCACCTCTACCGTTTAAGCATCATTTTTGAATACACCCACCTAATGACAGGGTTAACTTTGTGGTAATAGCAGACTTTATTCTGACCTTATTCTGAGGCCAACCCTCCTGCTGCCTGTATTCACGAAACCTTGCTATTTACCTAGTGAAGGTGTTTCCATTTAGGGACATAAATACCCATAATACAAATAAGAGGTAATTATACAACAACAGTTCTCTTTGTTCAATGTGCTTTTGAGCAAAGGTTTAATATATATATATATATATATATATATATAATAAAATACCACAGGCTGTGAGTAAATACTAAATAGTCCGATAAGTCCTAAATGTGGTGCTTCCCTTTAGATGTAGTGTAAAACCACCATTTGAGAATGATAACACAATATTGACCGTCACAATTACTAGTTATAAAGTAATAGTCTAACGTTGGTTTAAAGCAATAAGATGTAAACGCCATCTCAGAATAAATGAATGGCACAATGTGTTGTACTCCCTACCAGATAATCCTTAAGGAAAGCATCGGCTATCAGTTTGCAGTCTGAAGCAAACTTGGGATATATTAAAAGGAAAGAATGTCTGAGCTTAAATGTAACCAGGATGCAGTAGCATGAGCTAAAAAAAGGCTGATCATGCCGGAAAAACCTTTCTGCACAGTAGGAAGAAATTCCTTCATGGTAGGTAAAAGACTTCCGTTACTGCAAATGCTGGATCGCATTAGTACCAAGGGCGAAAAACTGAGATAATAGGTGGTGGGGATATTTTTTTCACAATCACAAATAGGATTAAGGTATTTTTCGTAAATATATCAAACTTTGTTTGATTATCTGGAGCATTTAAGTGTGGTAAAATCATATATAAAATTATATATCATAATCATATATATATATATATATATATATATATATATATATATATATATATATATATATATATATATATATATATATATATATATATATATATATATATATA